>VCII01000372.1:0-30957 GCA_006030095.1 Triplophysa siluroides
TCGAGATCATTTTTACAAGTTAACACAATATTTGAAATTTTTGAAGCCTAAATACAATTTCCAGAAGTAAAACGCAAACACAAGGATATAATCAGACTTCACTACTGTCGCTCGACATTAACGTCACCATCACCAAGCCTCCAACAACTTTCTTAAACTTAATTAAAAAAGTTTCCTGGTTATTAGTTACTCTGTAAATGAATCCTCAAAAATGTTTTTAGAGATTTGTGCCCATGTTGCATTATTTGTGAGATTTAAAGGCGGATTTTTACTCCTACGTCGGAGCGGGGGGCAACATGCAACAGCGACTGACAACCAACAACTGAAACACAAGGGCTTAAATACACTGGGAAAACGAAATGACAAGAAACACCTGGGGCAATGATTAACACAGAACCAATGAATAAAATAACTACACAGGAAACAGGAAAGCAAACAACCAAAACTACAAACTAAAAGTCCAAAAGATTTTGCATCACTTCCAGTGTTCTGTTGAATTCTGCTACCTCCATACAAAACAGGACGAACCCCTCCCCCACCCTAACCCCTACACCCAAGTTACCACTCCCCCAACCCAATCACAACATGAGGGTAGCAAAATTCGATGGGTAACATAAATCGACAGAACAACGGCCGCAGCGGTATCCCTTCTAGCCACAAACTATGCACAACAAACCGCTTCTTCTTCGGCTTTTGTCTTGGTTACAGAAGCAATATGACTGTGGACACTGACACGTTGTGGCCATTGCCTGTCGACACGGACAACGACGCACAAGTGTGAACGAAAACCGGAGCGTTGCCTACAGCAAAAAACACGCAAAATGTTCCTGCCAAAGGATGTGTTAATTTTTTGCCACTTGTTAGCAACCATCATTTTTAAGACATGATATAGCTTTAAAAATTCATGAGCAGATTATAAATAGTGTGTTTTATGTCATACAGGTTTTGTTAACCAAACCTTATTTGAATTCGTTTTAGAGAATTGTTCAACTTTATGCGAATAATGAGTGACTTACAATAATACATATAGAAAACAGTATGTAACAAAACAAACACAGGTGTTTGAAAACAACATTCGCATCAAAACTGTATTTTTCACATGAACTTAAAATAAAGAACGATTAAGAGAGCAAAAGACCAAGTTTACAGAATGTGTTATAGACTGTTTCAGTAGCAACAACAGAAAACGTAACTTTTTAATCCAATTCAATTTTATTGATATAGCGCAAAGCAGCTGTACATATATTATGATATAAAAAAATTATAACAATACATGTATACATAAAATAATGATGGTATTGAAAAACATGGTTGTGACGCGGAGCTGACCTGGGATCAGCGTCACCTGGGGAAACGGCCCAACAGCTAACGCTGATTGCGTTCACCTGACGCCGATTAGCTGTCGGGCATAAAAGCCGCGTGCTCCCAGCACTCGAGGTCCTGGGTTGAGAGGCTACAACCGCTGTTCGCATTTCACCCCAGAGAGGAAGACGGAAGGACAGCGAGGGGAGTAGAGACGAGGACCTTCACTCACGAGCACGGACTGGCACCTTATTATTTATGAGCACCCCATATGGTATCTTTTTGGACTGTTTATTTTATGTTGTTTATTAAATTCCCCACTGGGGTTGCTTTTACCGCTGCTCTGTGTCTGCCGTGTCTCTTACCCTGTCACAATGGTATTATTCCAAGTTTGTCTCAATGCAATGTTCATTAATGGATTGTTAGAATTGGTTCATTTAAAGTATCAGGGTGTCTACACGGCACGCCCAAGGAAGGGCGAAAGAAACAGCCCGTCCACGCGTGAACCCACAAGAGATAGGAAGTCTCGCTTACCATCAAGATTGGCTGTGCTGCGTCAAGATTGGCTGCGCTGTGGGCCTGCAGCTCGTTACTCTTGGTGTGTTTGTTTATTCACGGCATTTGGGTGAGGAATGTTATATAAACGGTGGATATAACGCTGGATTTGGAGATGGTTTGATGCTTTTTCCATCTTAACATCAACCACTGAATTATCACCAGATGTCAATAAGAAGGACGTATTATTTGATTAACATGGAAAAAAAATCATAAAATATGGTTTGTTTAGTCTCTGTATCATCTACATTCTTAAATCACAGAGTTTCACTTTACTAAACCAGTCAAGTCTAAATCCAGGATAGAGCGGTTGAGTGAATGTGGTGCTGATGCTGTGGATGAGGGTCATTGTGTCAGAGACGCTGTAGAAGGACAGAATTCCTGCTCTCTCATCCACATACACTCCTATTCTATTAGATCTGGACTCTACAGAGAGATCAGTGTCGATGTTATTGTGACTGAATGAGTAACTGGAGCGAGAGCAGAACAAACTCCAGGACTGATCATTACATCCAAACTCACACTCATCACCCCGTCCCTTCCTCCTGATGCTCTTATATGACACTGATATAAACACACGACCACTGCACTCAATCTCCCAGTAAGAGCGTCCACACACACTCTCTCTACACAACACCTGCTGATACACATCATCAAATCTGTCTGGATGATCAGGATACTGATGCTGTGTGTTAGTGTCTGTAATCTCTCTGTTGTCCTCAGACAGACGGATGAGTTTATTCACTGTGTTTAAATCCAGAGACAGCTGAAGAGAATCTGAGGAACAAAAAACACATCATCTGCATCTTTACATCACAAAAGTAATAAATCAGAGAAATATTGAGATATTCTTCATCTGACATCAGACTTCACAGGAGAGAATCATCCGTCATTATTGTTTTCCAAGAAATGATGCACTTCTGCACAATTAATGAGTCAAACTGATGAAATCTCAAATTCTGTTCATCTCAAAGCAAACTGAACATGCACACACATTATTTATTCGACCAATCAGGTTCTCTTGTTCAAAACAAGCGATCAATGACGCCGTATGTTGTGACGTTTGAAGAATGTGTCACTCAGTGGCTTCAGGGCAAATATCTGATGGTCAGACATGTAACTAATGAAAAGATGAATTTATTGATATGTGTGTTGTTTATATTCTGCATGTAGATGAGTTGATTCATTCATTAGTTTATGTTGTTAGTTTTGTGACGACTTCATCTGTCAGCTGTCATCCAGCTCAGACGCTCTTTCTGTCGTCTTCATTCATGTCACAAACTAATATTTGACACCTGTGACGAGCGGGCCAATGGCAAATCAGCGTCGCCAAGGCAACGGCGCAATTAAGCCCCCACACACCTGTGGATCGTCACCACCTGGTCTCCATCAAGCTCACCCTTTATAAACAGAGGAAGAAGAGGAAAGGGTGAGCTTGTTCTCCCTACAGAGTCTGACGACTAATGTTGGTTTCTTTCTCTTTCCCACAGAAATCAGCCCTTGATGATCCACAGGTCATTCCACAGTCACGAACGGACTCTTCACCTACTTTCACTTTCAAGGCACCGACTTCACACGGATCACGCGGGACACGAAAAGAGCTATCTTCCTCTCTACACTTCTCATGTGAACTATCTGGTTGTGCCTCTCAATAAATCACCCTCCGGGGCTCAAATTCGAATGTACTGTGTCTGCCTCGTTTTCTGCCTGCCACAGTGGTGGAGAATGCGGGCACTTTTCTGAGGAAATTACCCGGATAAAAGAACTACAGGTGATTGAACCATCACGTAGCCCGTGGTCTAGCCCCATAGTAATGGTACCAAAACCAGACGGGTCATTACGCTTCTGCAACGACTTCCGGTGCCTCAATGACGTCTCCACTTTTGAAAGCTACCCCATGCCCCGGGTGGATGAACTCCAGGACCGACTGGGGTCCGCACGGTTTATTTCCACTCTGGACCTTACCAAGGGCTACTGGCAGGTGCCCCTGTCCCCCGACTCCAGCGAAAAGACGGCCTTCAGTACACCCTCCGGCCATTGGCAGTACAGAGTGCTGCCCTTTGGACTGCATGGGGCACCGTCCATCTTCCAACGCATGATGGACATCCTGTTGCGACCCCATCGACCATATGCTGCCGCTTACCTCGACGACTTAGTCATCCACTCGGGGACCTGGGAGGAACACGTGACAAGGCTTCGGAAGGTCCTGTTCGACCTGCGAAAGGCGGGGCCGACCGCAAACCCGAGGAAATGCCACTTGGGTCTAGCAGAAGCTCACTACCTGGGGTTTAGAATCGGACGAGGGATCATTCAACCACAGCTCCAAAAGGTGGAGGCCATCCAGAAGACTCCCCGACCGACCACAAAGACCCAGGTACGTGCTTTCCTCGGGTTAGCCGGGTACTACAGATGTTTCATCCCTGATTTCTCCTCTCTAGCCAGCCCCCTGACCGACCTGACCAGGAAGATACAGCCGGAGAAAGTCAACTGGAACGAAGAGGCCCAGGCAGCATTCCAGACCCTGAAGCAGGCCCTCTCCTCCTCGCCCATCCTTCATGCCCCAGACTGCGGCTGTCCTTTCATACTCCAGACGGATGCTTCCGACACAGGACTGGGAGCAGTCCTCTCCCAAGAGAAGGATGGCAGGGAGCATCCGATCGTCTACATCAGCCGAAAGCTCACCCCAGCGGAAACCAGGTACGCGGCGGTAGAGAAGGAAGCCCTCGCCATAAAGTGGGCTGTCCTGGAGCTCCGGTACTATCTACTGGGAAGGAGCTTCACCCTGGTTACAGACAACGCCCCCCTGACCTGGATGGCGAAAGCGAAGGACTCTAACGCCAAGGTGACCAGGTGGTTCCTCGCGCTCCAGGACTACCACTTTACAGTTAAACATCGGGCGGGGGCTTCCCACGGAAATGCCGACGGACTATCCCAGAAGTGGTCAGGATGGGCATCACGGTCAGGGACACGACATCCCCCCCAGTCACCCCTACACGAAAACAGCTATCTTCCTCTCTACACTTCTTGTGTGAACTATCTGGTTGTGCCTCTCAATAAATCACCCTCCGGGGCTCAAACTTGAATGTACAGTGTCTGCCTCGTTTTCTGCCTGCCACACACCATACGAACTAAAGATGAGATTCTTACACAAACAATAATTCACTGATTCAAATAATTTGTTCTGGACTAAAGCAACAGCTCTTGATATCACACGTGTCATGAGATTCTTCATCGTTGTGTTTCTCTGTCAAGTTTGTGTGTTTGATAAGAGATGTAGTGGATGTGTTGATGTGTTTGTTGTCACTTACACTGGAGGAACTGATCTCTGGTCTTGAGTTCAGGACTGTGAATAATCTCTGTGTGTTTCACTGGAGAAATAAACACACATTTGATTCTCAATCATGTCTCATAAAATCATTTGTGTTTCTACATGATAACAGCTGATGGATTGTAAAGAGTCAATGAATGATACTTCACCTCTCTCAGAGATCTTTTCTAGCTCTCGTGTGCAGAAATGCTCCAGTTTGTCTCTCAGGTGAGATACAGATTTGATGACATCATCAAAAGAGAGGAGAGAGCAGACAGTGATGATGCTGGACAGAGAGTCTGTAGATCCAGGAGGAACAGAGAGAGACGGCAAACTCTACACACACACACACACACACATATGTCTGGTTTACTATCTCCAAGTGGACAGTCCATAGAAGTAATGTTTTTTATATTGTACAAACTGTATATTTTATCCCCTACCCCTAAACCTAAAGATCATAGAAAACTTTTTGCATTTTTTTTTTTTTTTAAATATTGTTCTGCACAATTTATAAGCTTTTTTGCCCATGGGGACCTCAATTTTGGTCCCCACTGTGAAACGAGTCCCCATGTGTTGGTGTGCATTCAGGTTTAGGTCCCCACCGGGATATAAAAACATGTACACACACGCGCACGCACACACACACACACCACACACACACGCACGCACGCACGCACACACACACACACACACACACACACACACACACACACACACACACACAATGAAACACATGTTGTTGTGTGTCTAAAGAGCACTGGGCTGTTTTTCACATCACATCTCTGTTACCTGCAGCAGATGGATGTGATGATGTGTGTGTAGAAGCTTCTCCAGCTCAGCGTCTCTCCTCCTCAGATCATCGATCTCCTGCTTCAGTCGCTCCAAGAGTCCTTCAGCTCGACTCACTGCAGCCGTCTCCTGATCTCTGATCAGCTGTGTCACCTCAGAGCGTCTTCTCTCAATGGATGAGATCAGTTCAGTGAACATCATCTCACAGTCCTCCACTGCTGTCTGTGCACACCGCTGTTACACACACACACACACACACACACACACGCACACACACACACACACACACACACACACACACGCACACACACACACACACATTACTGTGAGACACACTGAGACTCTTCTGAGATCTTCTGAGATCTTCTGCTCCAAACTCACCTTGTGAGACTCCACAGCATCTTTGAGCTTCTGAAGGTCTTTCTGTTTCTTCCGGATCTGCTGCTGAACTTTATTCTTTGTTTCTCCAAACTGACTCTGAAACATTGAACACAATGACTGAATAATAGAGTCTGTTTGAACTATTAAATCCTCATATATCTCAGTAAACTTCTGGTAAGACAATGAAAAAATAAAATAAAATAAGCACCTGTTTCTCCGTCCATGCTGCAGCTGTTGATACAGTGTCATGTGTTCTGTGTTCATCTATACACAGATTACATATAAGCTTCTGATCCGTGCGACAGTAAATCTCCAGAATCTTGTCATGTCGAGGGCAGATCATGTCATGAAGTGCTGCAGTGGCGTCTATCAGGTTGTGTCTTTGACCTCTGAAGAGATTCTCGTGTTGCTCAAGATGAGTTTGACAGTAAGAGTTGAGACACAGCAGACAGGATTTGATGGCTTTGTGTTTTCTTCCAGTACAGACGTCACACTCCACATCTCCAGCTCCAGCGGAACAGTGATCAGAAACAGCACATTTGACTTTAGTCTTCTTCAGTTTCTCCGTCATCTCAGCAAACATCACATTCTTTGCTAAAACAGGTCTTGGACTGAAGGTTTGTCTGCACTGAGGGCAGCTGTAGATTCCCGTCTGATCTTCTTGATTCCAGCAGTCTGTGATACATCTCATACAGTAAGTGTGTCCACAGGGAACAGTCACTGGATCCTTCAGTAGATCCAGACACACTGAACACATGAAGTGATCCTCTGAAAAACTCGCTTCTGCCATTTCACCGTATGAACACACACAGACAGAAACACCAAACACTCCACAGATCGATGAAAGTTAAGTTTCTGATTCTCTGAACTGAAACACTTCCTGCTTCTCTTTATGAAACAGGTTTGACAAGTGATGTAATGAACACGTCCACTAGATGGCAGCAAAGTGCTTTATTGAAGGAAAGTCTCCTGCATGGTGACAACATTTGAAGGCTATGAGCAGATATTTCAGTCATGCAAAACCATACCAAACAATCTCATGGTGAAGATTAATCTCCTTTAGTATAAACTAAGCAATTAATTAAATCTTTATTCAACTGATTTTATTATATTTGTTGGGAGAATATTTAAAGTAGAATTTTTACATTGGTCACACAGGACATAAAGTACAGTTTAATACTACTAGTTTGTATTAACTAAAGACACTTTGATGTTTAGTCACCATGATTTTTTTTATTTATGTTATTAATAAAATAGTTATTAATGTTCATGGCCGGTCCATCCTTCTTCACCTTTTAATAATCAACCTTGAAAACATCTGACATTCTTTATCCTGTTTGGTATTTTTGAAGAATCTGTTCTTTGGTCTGTGTGGATCATTTCTGTGTTTTCAGTGTATGGTTTTATTGGCCAGATGGTTAAAGTCATGTAGAAACATAGTAATTCCTTGTGAAGACAATAATTGTACTCACAAATTAAGGACCACATAAATGTGGAGATTATTACAGCCTAAAGTATGTTTTTATTATTTATTACAGAAATGTGTTTACAGATAAGTTCACAAAGTAAAGCCGACTTGTTTACTCGGAGTCATCTTGTCTTCTAATGAAACACAAATCAACTAAACAACAAAACAAACACTGAAACAACATCACATGATAATAATAATCTGCAAACGTTTTAATGGACCGGTTACCGCTCATTAAGATTCAATGTTACTTGTCTTCTCTGTCATCCAGATGTTTTGTTTCGTTTTTAGTTTCAGATGGGAACTCTGTTATCATCTGTCAAACATTTAACACTCACACTCACGTTTGAAAGAAAAAAAATACTAAAACGTTTTTTCAACACTTTAATACATATTTTGTTGCTAGAATCGATCACAAACATAATTTGACAGCAATTAGGAACATTGTCTTATTTTTGAGAGAATTATTTCCTTAACATTAATTCAGTCAGAATCCTATGTCACTGACTTTGTCATGCAATTCTTCTTGATTGACAAGTGCCCCGCCCCTTTCTGTGCAATCACCACATGAAGTCATGTGATTTCAGTCCATGCTAAAATAACAGTAAAAGTTCTGTTGACTAAAATTTGATGGATCAGGAAATAAACACACTAGAGTTTCGGTGTCCCAGATTCCCCTACATTGTGTACATCACAGCGTTGTTTTCCCTTAGACCCTCAACAAACCAAAACAGAAAGAACAAATGAAACCTATACTTACTAGATAACGTCTCGGTTACGTATGTAACCTCGGTTCCCTGATGGAGGGAACGAGACATTGTGTCGAAGACGACAGATGGGGTTCGCCCTTGAGAACCTATCAACTCTGACTACTTTTAAAAAAGGCCAATGATATTGGCGAATTAAATTTCCATGCCGGGCTCCGCCACCGGATGTCCGGTATAAAAGGAAGCCGGCGTGCTTCATTCACTTACCTGTGTTCTGAGGAGCCTGAGACCCTCTCACGACTGCTGCAGAGGGCGATAAGCATTGTGGCATGAGGGACACAACGTCTCGTTCCCTCCATCAGGGAACCGAGGTTACATACGTAACCGAGACGTTCCCTTTCTGTCGGTCTCTCGACGTTGTGCCGAAGACGACAGATGGGGTTCCTCTGGAAAACGCCACAACGCCTATCGCGTCACAATCTCTAGCGAAGCGACGGTAACAGGCCTGGGCATGTCAACTCGAGGCTTTCGCAAATCTGTAACCTTCCAGTGTGATGGGTCGGGGGTCCCAGAGCTTCCTGAAGGAAGATGGGTAGGCCCTGACCAGCTTCCTTTCACGGAAGGGGCTTTATCTCTCTTACTGGCGAGAGGCCGTCCGGATCGGGTACCACCGGGTAAGCGCAACTTCCTTAATTAGGGATGCGCTGCAGAGGCCACTTCCTACCCGGGGGGAGGAATGCAGTGGATATAGATATGGTCTCGCCCTTAGGGAAGATCGCATGGAACGTGCAGACTGAGTAGTTAACCGCGAGGTGGAGGTCCACCTGGGGGAGGTCATGGGTTACCAGGAGTGGGAACCATCTCATGAGGATACATCAGACGGAACAGCCCAGGGAGGGGGTGTTGCATACGTCCGGTAGCACTAGGTCCGGTTAGAGCCATCTGATGCAGGCATACGCCCAGCCGGCTGCCGGTCCTACACGTGGTCATGCAGAACGCGGGCTGATACCAGTTTACGCGGAGTCGCGAAGGTGTTTGGGCGTAGCCCAACGCGCAGCTCGGTCTGGTGCGCCAATCTCTGTTTGGAGACAGTCCTCCCTGCTGACCTCCGAAACAGACAGAAAGCTGATCAGAGCCCTAAGCTCTGTGTGCGGTCCAAGTAGAGGCGCAGCTGGCATGCTGGACACAACACGAGTGGGGTTGGGTCTTGCTCCCTGATAAGGAGCACCTGCAAGTTCGCCACCTGGTGGTGGGAACTTTGGGCACGTGGCCGGGTCGGGGGGTCTCAAGATAGCGTGAGACTTACCGGGCCCTAATCTTAGGCAATCGGGGGACACAGAAAATGCTTGTAAGTCCCCTACCCTCTTGGAGACGAACGCCAACAAGAGAAGCGTCTTCATCGTGATGAGGAAGAGCTGCCTCTCTGAGAGCTCGAAGGGCCTGAGCCCGCCACGAGGGTACAGAGCGCAATCGAGGCGCGAGTTTCTACCGCCTTCACGTGCCCCTTAGGGATCTACTAATCAGGTAGTGCTGCCCTAGGAACTTCCGCCACTGAGTAGTGATGAGCGGACGCTACAAACACTTTCAGTGTGGAGGGGGAGAGGTTTAGTCTCCAGTCCCTTAGGAACAGCCTGTTCCGATCGAGCATCGTCGTGGGTCTTCTCATCGAGAAGAGCACCAGGATGAGAAGGGGCCCCGGTGGTAGGGGCCCAAGCCTGAGTGATGGCTCCACCACAGGGAGGGGGGGATAGCCAACTCAGGATCTTCTCGTCCTGTCCAGGGGCCAGACATGGGGGCTCCAGAGGTCTGGCCTGGGATGCCATAACGTGCCCTTCCCCCGAGAAAGCAGGTCTTTCGTCAGGGGAATCGGTCAGGGAGGAGTTGTTGTCAAGAGCATTAGCTCCGAGAACCAAGTCTGGTTGGGCCTGGTTGATGCTCCTCTTCCCTGGCCTTGCACAGGATCTGTGGGGGGTGACGTATCACTTAAGACCAAGGGGTGAGGGTGCGTCGGCACAGAGGCGTAATCACCATCCGCCTGCTGCCGGTGTGCCACGCTTTCCTCAGAACTTTACTCTGTAGCCAGTGTTTTGAGCGGTCCCATGTGCATCAACCCAAGGGGTAACACCACCGTCGAGGATGCATCTGTCCCAGGAGCTCAACACCGGCTAAGCGCGTTCTGCAGAGTTAAGATCCTTATCAAGAAAGAGGATGATCTCCATGCCGAAAAAAAGAGGATGCTCTACCTGGGGAGAGCCTCTTATTCTCGGAGCCTCTTTCTCGGTTGACCTGTAGTCCCAATCTATCTGCGTGCCAGAGCACTAAGTCCCTGTGTGCACATAACAAATCTCACGAGCGCCTCGCCGAGATAGTTTAGTGCCCGCACACCTCTCTCCCGGAGGAAAGGCCGTAGTCCTGCGTAGGCCGTAGCAACACAAGGTGGCGGCTGGTTCCCGGGGGAAGACACCCGTCTGTGACGCAACGTCTGAATCGTCATCCGCCCGCAGCGCGGGCAGGACGTATCCACAACGGCTGCCTCAACGTGCTGGAAACCCAACACCCGAGGCAGACATCGTGTCCGTCCCCCTCCTCGATGAGTGTGTTGCACCTGAGAGAACAGCGGGACATGCCACGCTGGAGAAATTTGCTCTTTTAGAAGAAAATTGCTTCTTCTAGAAAGATCTTGAACACTTCTGGCACCACCGAGACGCCCAGGGGAAAGTCGCTGCAGGAAGGGACGATCCGCTGCACCACGTCGTGAGAATCCGGTGATGTAGATACGAGCAGTTGTAGTCAGGAGCGAAGGCTCTGAAGAACAAAAGGTAAGTGAATGAAGCACGCCGGCTTCCTTTTATACCGGACATCCGGAGGCGGAGCCCGGCATGCAAATTTCATTCGCCAAATTCATTGGCCTTTTTTAAAAGAACCTCTATGTTGGGAGAATATTTAAAGTTGAATTTTTACAATGGCCTTCAGGACAAACTGCATTCTGTGTGAGTTTAATACTAGTTTGTATTAACTATGAACTACTTTTATGTTTAAAGTCACCATGACATCAAATGGAAGTTCTGTAGTATGAATATACAAAACTTATAAGTTGGTTTTCCGGACAGGTCTTAAATCCCAGAGTAACTTCAATGTAGGTGTCTTGATCGAACACAACTTTTCACGGACACATCAATATATGATTGTTTTGTCTCAAGATGCACACGGTCATGTGCTTCATAAACCTTTGACGCAAGACGTCTCATGGAGAACTTTTGTCCTGGTTGTGTTTTCTTCAGCTTTCAATAATCAACCTTGAAAACATCTGACATTCTTTATCCTGTTTGGTATTTTTGAAGAATCTGTTCTTTGGTCTGTGTGGATCATTTCTATGTTTTCAGTGTATGGTTTTACATATTGGCCAGATGGTTAATGTCATGTAGAAACATTTTCAATAAATCTGTCAATAAATGTTTGTTTAATGAAAAAAAACAAGTAACGGGGTTGTCTCCAATTTTTGAGTTAAATCAACTTAAAAATATGAGTCAACACTATGAGTCTGAATTAAATTCATTGAGTTAACTAATATAAGTTGAATTATCCCAAAATTTTAAAAGGGATGTGCAACGGTGTTTCATGCATTCTGACTTCTTTACAATGTTAAACATGCTGTCTTCTCATTCTTGACGTGAACAACTTGTCAAAAAATTGATGGCGTATATTTCTGTGCTCGATACACTCCCCTGCTCTGATGTGTTCAGTGATGCTCTTCAGGACTTGATCGTGCATCCATCGGTCTCGTCCTTCTTCAAGTGTCTTTGGGCAGCAGTTAAGGATCTGTTCCCGTGTTCTCCGTCTGCTGCTTTTCATTCTTCTTTATGTGACTATACAAGTCCAGATCAACCTTAACACAGCATGTGTGTAACAAAAATGTTCTTCAGTTCACACAAATTAATGTCAATAAACATGTTCAGTTATATTAGATATAAAGATCAAATGTGTGTGAATGTTGTCAGGTTGTAGCTGGAAATGGAAAGTAAAGTGACAGAAGTTTTCAGTGTCATGAGAGTTTATTGTCTTTATTAAAACATCAATATGACACTGACAGTGATGCTGTTGGACTCTTTATCAGCATTGATGTGATTCTACTGTAGAAACACACACACGTGATGATATATCTGCTAAAACAATCATTCACAACCACATCAATGAATCAAACGTCTGGAAATCATCACATCACGAACATCAATTATACAAAATAAAGTCGAATCATTACAATCTTTTCTTCAAACATTCACTATTTTTTCATCTTAACATCAACCACTGAATTATCACCAATTGGGCAATAATATGGAGGTATAATTTAAGTAACATATGACTTTTTTTCATAAAATATGATTTAATCTCTGTATCATCTACATTCTTAAATCACAGAGTTTCAGTTTTGAACTAAACCAGTCTAAATAAAGTCTAAATCCAGGATAGAGCGGTTGAGTGAATGTGGTGCTGATGCTGTGGATGAGGGTCATTGTGTCAGAGACGCTGTAGAAGGACAGAATTCCTGCTCTCTCATCCACATACACTCCTATTCTATCAGATCCGGACTCTACAGAGACTTCAGTGTTGATGTTATTGTGACTGAATGAGTAACTGGAGCCACAGAACAAACTCCAGGACTGATCATTACATCCAAACTCACACTCATGACCCCGTCCCTTCCTCCTGATGCTCTTATATGACACTGATATACACACACCAACACTGCACTCAATCTCCCAGTAAGAGCGTCCACACACACTCTCTCTACACAACACCTGCTCATAACACTCAAATCTGTCTGGATGATCAGGATACTGACGCTGTGTGTTAGTGTCTGTAATCTCTCTGTTGTCCTCAGACAGATGGAGACGTTTATTCACTGTGTTTACATCCAGAGTCAACTGAAGAGAATCTGAAGAACGTAAAACACATCATCTGCATCTTTACATCACAAAAGTAATAAATCAGAGAAATATTGAGATATTCTTCATCTGACATCAGACTTCACAGGAGAGAATCATCCGTCATTATTGTTTCCAATAAATGAAGCACTTTTGTTTCACAATTGTTTCACCTTCAAATAAGATATTTCGTATTGGTGAAGCTGGTGAGCCATCCCGGTTCTACAAATTCTAGAGCACTATCTACAGAGCAAGGAAGCGGTAGGACAAAGACTCTGCTTATTTTGCAACCTTAGGAGCGTGGCTGCATTTCTTACGGAGTATTGAGCCACAAGGCCACTGAACTGAGTTAAACATTATTTTGTGTATTTATGTGAAATTCTTTGTTATTATTGTTCAAGTGTTTTATTTTGTGTATTTTGCCATTTATATTCCTGCTAGGCTAATATAGCTGAACATAAAGCGTACTTATTTTCAATTTATGACCTCGTCTGGAGTGTTTATTTCCCTTATCTTGCTACAACGCTGGCTCCAGAGTGAATGTAGACTTCTGATTTGGCTCAATGCAAATTACTCTTTATGACTGTGGTCTGACCCTGACTACTGGGTAAGTTGTCATACCGTGTTAGGTGGGTTACAGAAACTTAGCGAGCCAGCCAGGAGCCTGTTTTATTGCAGCGGGATTAACTGTTAACAAAACAGAGAGGGGAAATAATATTTGTTAAAGTTTTGAACCCCCAAATCGTTCCAATGGAAGTTGTAAAACGCGAAAACGTTAATGTAGAAAACGCACTCTTAGTTGAGGGTCTTACGTTAACTGAAACGGACAACGAACTTGAAGTGCACTTGCATGCCTTTTACAGGAGTATGGTTCAATTAGCCGTAACTTAACGATTGATGATCCAGGTTTAGTCCTCCACGGTTGCGCTATATAAGAGAATAGCCACGGGTCAGCCGTAGAGCACCAACGCCCAGCATTACCCTTAACCCTGGAGTGTTACTTATCCTACCTTTGCTGAGCTAGCAATACTAATCCGAACTCAGGAAGACAAACATTCCGGAACGAATGCGGAAGCATCACGCTTGTTCATGTGAAGTACCCGCCCCTGACGACTCCGCAACCAGCCACTTAAGGAAGCAAATGGCAGAAATCCAAGCCCAAGTAATCGCCCTCAAGCGGCCCCCTGAACAGAAAAGGCCGGAAAACCCTTCTGAAAAAAATTAGTTGGCTGCTTTGAAAGGGACGGTGGAAGAGTTGTGCACTCAAGTAGCTCCTGTAAAAGCCTCAGTTCGCCAGGGACTAAGACTGAGCAGTTCTGAGAAATCCCAAATTGCTAGGCTGCAGCGACAAGTTGCCGAGCTACAGTCTCAAACATCTTCTCAGAGGGTGAACCAAGCTCATCAGAGACGACTTCAGAAACCAGGGGTCAAGCGAGAGTTAACAGGCCACGGCCTGGCTACTGGTTTAAGTGCGGGGAAGATGGACATCTGGCTATAAACTGCGAGAATGCTACCAACCCTTCCAGAGTAGAAGAGAAGCGACAGGAATTGAGAGAGCAACGAAGCTAGTGGGACTCTGCATGGGAGGGCCGGCCAGTTTTAAACTGAGAAAGGCCGCCATAGCAGGGCATATGAAGACCAGCTGCTCAAACCATTGCCCTGAATGCTACAAGCAAACTTCAGATGTTAACAAGTACAGCGCAGCGCATGTGAAACACTAACCCAAGGGGCTTGTGGGGACAAAATGTACAGCTCAGATTATGATTTGACGAAAGAAAGTAAATTGTCTCCTTGACACAGGGTCACAAGTTACCACAATACCTCAGTCTTTCGATGAAGTTTATTTGTCTGAGTGTCCATTAGAGCCCTTGGAAGGCTTACTGGAAGTAGAAGGAGCCAACGGACAGTCTGTGCCATACCTGGGCTACATCGAAACTACCTTGAAGTTCCCTACAGCGATTATAGGTATCGAGGTCGAAATTCCTACACTAGCTTTGGTGGTCCCGGATCTGACGAATTCATACAAAATCCTGGTAGGAACCAACTCTCTTGATGTGCTTTATAGCGAGTTTGTAGGAGGGAGTGCAACTTTCCCGCAGTCAAACTTCCATGGTTATCGAGCAGTACTTAAGGTTCTGGAAGCCAGGTGGAGACAAGCCAGCAATGGAACCCTGGGATTTGTGAAGTTGCGAGGTAACTCTCTTGAAGTCGTGCCTGCGGCAGGAATAGCAGTCTTGGATGGATACATTCACTTATGCGGTCCCCACACGGAAGTGGGTGAAACTGGAACCACCATCCGTTCCCTTGCCCAGTGGTCTGTTAATCGGCAACTGTTTGCATGACTTACCCCGTAAATGTTCGTCTAAACTCTCAGTTCTACTCAGGAACAAAACGCAAGCTAACATAGTGCTTCCTCCAAAAGCTGTGCTAGCGGAAATTCATGCTGTTCAGAGGGTCCTGGATCAGCCAGGCCAGGGTTTGGATGATGGAGACAACGAGGCAACTTCCAAGTCTGCTAATCTTACCTTCAACTTTGGAAACTCCCCCCTATCTGCAAGCTGGATGTGTTCTCCCTTCATGATCTCGATTATGGACATGCTGCAAGAGTCAAGCATCGCATCAAGTTGAAAGATGAGACTCCATTTAAGCAAAGGGCTCGGCCCATCCATCCCCAAGACATTGATGCTGTGAGGAAACACATTCAGGAGCTACTAGCAGCAGGTGTCATTCATGAGTCCGAATCTTCCTTCGCATCTCCTATCGTTGTTGTCCGGAAGAAGAACAGTACTGTGAGGTTGTGTATTGAC
The DNA here is from genome assembly GCA_006030095.1 of Triplophysa siluroides. Taxonomy (NCBI): domain Eukaryota; kingdom Metazoa; phylum Chordata; class Actinopteri; order Cypriniformes; family Nemacheilidae; genus Triplophysa; species Triplophysa siluroides. The sequence continues at coordinate 16,242 of VCII01000372.1, forward strand.
TTTCAGAAGCTCAACTCTCAGACGATGAAGGATGCATACGCTTTGCTAAATTTGGAAGAAGTCTTTTCGACGATAACAGGCTCAGAGTGGTTCTCTGTTCTCGACCTGAAGTCTGGGTTTTACCAGATCGAGATGGAGGAGGCCGACAAGAGTAAAAAATCCCAAAGTGGAATATGGCGGGCGATGGAGTGCTTTCGACTCCATAATTGACAAGCTTACTTCTCCTTTGCTAACCCCAAACTTCCCTATGTACTTCACACTGATGCCAGCTCTAAAGGGCTTGGCGCAGCGCTATACCAGGAACAAGAGGGACAAATGTGAGTTATAGCCTTTGGGAGCAGGGGCTTGACCAAGAGTGAGGCTTGTTATCCTGCGCATAAGTTGGAGTTTCTGGCACTGAAATGGGCCATCACCTCTAAATTTAGCGACTATCTCTATGGAACGGAGTTCACTGTGGTTACGGATAGCAATCACTTGACGTATATTCTGACATCAAACTTGATGCCACCAGCTACCGTTGGTTGTCCAGCTTATCCGCATACAATTTTAGGCTGCAGTACAGAGCGGCTAGCCAAAACCAAGATGCTGATGGGCTCTCACGACGGCCGCATGGCGAACCTTTGGATGATTTAGTCTCACAAAAGGAAAGGGAGAGGATTGAGCAATTCACACTGTACCATCCCATGGGGCCAGAAGACGAATCATCCACTCTCACACCTGATGTGATAAAGGCTATCTGTGAAAGACATCAAGTGGTAGGGTCGTCTGCATCCTCCGGTCATGAGCTCCCTTCCATTGCTTTGATGGAATCCCTTACTCACTCTGAGGATGCTCTACCAAACGAGTTTCAATGTGAGTATGACCACGGTCTTCCTGACCTTCCGCACCTCTCCGAAGCAGCCATTGCCGAATTGCAGAGGAAGGATCCAGAACTACGTGTAGTTGTCGAAAGAGTAGAAAGTGGAGTGAAACCCTGCAATCTAAAGAGCTTGTCACCATCTATAGGTTTGTGGTTAAAGGAATGGAATCGACTCAAGCTGATAGGCACAGTGCTGTATAGGAGGAGAGAAGACTGCGGGACTATCTCTTACCAGTTGGCATTGCCTGATGCATTAAGAAACACAGTGTTACAGAGTCTTCACGATGATATGGGTCATCTCGGTATAGACAGAACCTTAGATCTTGTCAGGACCAGATTCTTTTGGCCAAAGATGTCCCAGGCAGTGGAGAAAATGGTCAAGACGTGTGAGCGATGTGTGTGCGCTTCCTGAACAAGCGGCCCCATTGGTAAATATCCGAACCAGCAGGTCCTTAGAGTTGGTGTGCATCGACTTTCTGTCCTTGGAACCAGACAGAAGTAATGTCAAGAACATATTAGTCATCACGGACCACTTCACGAAGTATGCCATGGCGATACCAACCCGGAACCAAACCGCTCAAACTGTTGCTAAGAGTCTTTCGGAAAACTTCCTGATACACTACGGTTTTCCTGAGAGGTTGCTCAGCGACCAAGGGGCAGACTTCGAGTCACGCACAGTTAAGGAGTTGTGTAAGGTGGCAGGTATCCGGAAGGTGAGAACTGCTCCGTATCACCCAAGGGGTAACCCGTTGGAACGGTTCAACCGTACGCTGCTTCAGATGTTAGAGACACTGGAAGATGAAAATAAGTCCCAGTGGAAGGAGTTATTCAAGCCTTTGGTGCATCCCTACAACTGTACCCGCAGCGACACCACTGGATATACTCCCTATGAGCTCATGTTCGGGAGGCAGCCCCGTCTCCCGATCGATCTGGCTTTCGGACTACCAGTAGAAGTTGCTTCAACGTCTCACTCTCAATATGTGCAGAATCTCAAAACTCGGTTGCGGGAGAGTTATGAAGTAGCTGTCAGAAACGCTGGGAAGGCCGCCGAGCGTAATAAGAGGAGATATGATGATCGGGTGGTTGCTTCAGAGTTAGAAGGCGGCGATCGAGTTCTAGTGAGGAATGTGCGGTTGAGAGGAAAGCACAAGTTAGCTGACAAGTGGGAACAGGATGTGTACACAGTTGTCAAAAGGATTCGCAACTTGCAGGTATATGCAGTTAAGCCGGAAGGGAATAATGGTCCTCTTAGGACTCTGCTGTTGCCTTGTGGGTTTCTGCAATCGGGAAAGCCTGAACGACCAAAGCCCGAAGCTGTCCGAAGGCCTAGGACTAGAGCCTTTCTCAACAATGAGGTACGGGATCCCAAGTCTGGTTCAGAAAGGCCGGAGGCTGAGGATGAGCAAATTTCCCTCAGTATACCTCGTGGTAATAATTTCGAAACCCAAATTATTACAGGGCTTGGGTACCTTCCGTGTGTCAGGGAAGCTGAACCTGCCTTACCAGTCTCCAGTTCTGCTGAAGAGAACTTGCCCACTCATGAGTCTGTAGAGTCTGATCCAGACGGATTGGCAGAGCAACACATGCCTGAGTGGACTCCAGAGGAAGGTGGACTGGATACACCTATAGGAGTAGAAACCTGTAGTGAGGACCTTGCATTGGATTGTACTGAGCAAGTAGAGCAAATGGCGGAGCATGGTCCATCTCTTGAGTTACCTTCTCGACCAACGGATGTGATGCCAGATAGTTCTGTGTCAGGAAATAATGAAGAAAAGAGCTCTGCTGAGCTTAAAGACAATGTGACACCCAGACGCTCACAGAGGGAGCGACGTCCCCCAAAGAAGTTTGAAAACCCTCAGTTAGGGAACCCACTTACTTTAGATGAACCCCGTAGTAGTTCAGTCTTTGTTGCAAGGGTTCAATTCTGCTTTCACTACTTCTTTAGAGGGATCAGTCCCATCTCCTATAATCCATTTGTAAGTGCACAGGGACGTGCATGTATTTTAGAGGGTAGGGTGTAACCCAGGTCACTAGTCTACAATTGTGTGCCTTATTTTCCTGCTAGGCTAATATAGCTGAACATAAAGCGTACTTATTTTCAATTTATGACCTCTATCTTGCTGCAACGCTGGCTCCAGAGCGAATGTAGACTTCTGATTACCCAATGCAAATTACTCTTTATGACTGTGGTCTGACCCTGACTACTGGGTAAGTTGTTAGGTGGGTTACATGTGTTGTTTGTATTCTGCATGTAGATGAGTTTATTCATTCATTAGTTTATGTTGTTAGTTTTGTGACGACTTCATCTGTCAGCTGTCATCCAGCACAGACGCTCTTTCTGTCGTCTTCATTCATGTCACAAACTAATATTTGACACCATATGAACTAAAGATGAGATTCTTACACAAACAATAATTCACTGATTCAAATCATTTGTTCTGCAGCTCTTCAATCAACAGCTCTTGATATCACACGTGTCATGAGATTCTTCATCGTTGTGTTTCTCTGTCAAGTTTGTGTGTTTGATGATGTTTAATAAGAGATGTAGTGGATGTGTTGATGTGTTTGTCGTCACTTACACTGGAGGAACTGATCTCTGGTCTTGAGTTCAGGACTGTGAATAATCTCTGTGTGTTTCCCTGGAGAAATAAACACACATTTGATTCTCAATCATGTCTCATGAAATCATTTGTGTTTCTACATGATAACAGCTGATGGATTGTAAAGAGTCAATGAATGATACTTCACCTCTCTCAGAGATCTTTTCTAGCTCTCGTGTGCAGAAATGCTCCAGTTTGTCTCTCAGATGAGATACAGATGTGATGACATCATCAAAAGAGAGGAGAGAGCTGACAGTGATGCTGGACAGAGAGTCTGTAGATCCAGGAGGAACAGAGAGAGACGGCAAACTCTACACACACACACACACACACACACATGAAACACATGTTGTTGTCTGTGTAAAGAGCACTGGGCTGTTTTTCACATCACATCTCTGTTACCTCTGTTACATCTCTGGCCGGTGCAAAGTGGATCGGGCGGCAGTCGAAGGCAGGGGCCTCGACAACCCGATCCCTGGACGCGGAATCTAGCTCTAGGGACATGGAACGTCACCTCTCTGACGGGGAAGGAGCCTGAGATTGTGCGTGAGGTTCAGAGATTCCGACTAGAAATAGTCGGGATCACCTCTACGCACAGCTTGGGCTCTGGAACCACTCCCCTCGAGGGAGGATGGACTCTTCACCACTCTGGAGTTGCCCATGGTGAGGGGCGGCGGGCTGGTGTGGGTTTGCTTATAGCCCCCCAGCTCAGCCGCCATGTGTTGGAGTTTACCCCGGTGAACGAGAGGGTCGCTTCCCTGCGCCTTCGGGTCGGGGATAGGTCGCTTATATGGTGGCCAAGTGGCCTATGCTTGACTGGCAGTTAGACTACGGGGTGGAGAAAGGTGCCAGACTGGGGGACTCATCACCACCAGACCAAACCCTCTGTTCGATGATCGACTTCACGGCCATAACTTGCCCACTAGGTCAACTGATGACACACAGAGGTGCGACGGGATGGCTGGGAGAGGGCAGCTTCAAACACACCGTGAGGTGGTTGAGATGGCGGGGGAGGACTGAGAAAACTGGCCCGGAACGAGGGCTGGATCGCACTGTCAGAGAGATCTTCCCGACCAGATCCGAGGGGAGTCTGGAGACATTGAGTCCGAGTGGACCATGTTCTCCACCTCCATTGTCAACGCGGCCACTCGGGCTGTGGCCGTAAGGTCTCGGTGCCTGTCGAGGCGGCAATCCTCGAACCCGGTGGTGGACACCGGAAGTAAGGGATGCCGTCAAGCTGAAGAAGGAGTCCTTTCGGGCCTGGCTGGCTTGTGGGACTCCCGAGGCAGCTGACAGGTACCGACAGGCCAAGCGGACTGCAGCCCGGGTGGTTGGGGAGGCAAAAACTTGGGCCTGGGAGGAGTTCGGGGAGGCCATGGAGAAGGACTATCGGTCGGCCTCGAAGAGATTCTGGCAAACCGTCCGGCGCCTCAGGAGGGGTAAGCAGTGCCCTACCAACGCTGTTTACAGTGGAGGGGGGCGGCTGTTGACCTCGACCGGGGATATCATCGGGCGGTGGAAGGAATACTTCGAGGATCTCCTCAATCCCGCCGGCACGTCTTCCATTGAGGAAGCAGAGGCCGAGGGCTCGGAGGCGGACTCGCCCATCACCCGGGCTGAAGTCACCGAGGTAGTCAAGAAACTCCTCGGTGGCAGGGCACCGGGGGTGGACGAGATCCGACCTGAGTACCTCAAGTCTCTGGATGTTGTGGGCTGTCTTGGCTGACACGCCTCTGCAGCATCGCGTGGCGGTCGGGGACAGTTCCCTTGGACTGGCAGACCGGGGTGGTGGTCCCTCTTTTTAAGAAGGGGGACCGGAGAGTGTGCTCCAACTATCGGGGATCACACTTCTCAGCCTCCCCGGGAAAGTCTATGCCAGGGTACTGGAGAGAGAGAATCCGGCCGATGGTAGAACCTCGGATTCAGGAGGAACAGTGTGGTTTCCGTCCCGGTCGTGGAACACTGGACCAGCTCTATACCCTCTCCAGGGTGCTGGAGGGTTCATGGGAGTTTGCCCAACCAATCCACATGTGTTTTGTGGATTTGGAGAAGGCATTCGACTGTGTCCCTCGCGGCATCTTGTGGAGGGTGCTCCGGGAGTATGGGATTCGGGACCCTTTGCTAAGGGCTATCCGGTCCCTGTACGACCGGAGCAGGAGCTTGGTTCGCATTGCCGGCAGTAAGTCAGACTTGTTTCCGGTGCATGTTGGACTCCGGCAGGGCTGCCCTTTGTCGCCGGTTCTGTTCATAATTTTTATGGACAGAATTTCTAGGCGTAGCCAGGGGCCGGAGGGCGTCGGGTTTGGGGACCACACGATATCATCTCTGCTCTTTGCGGATGATGTCGTCGTGCTGGCCCCATCAGACCAGGACCTTCAGCATGCACTGGGACGGTTTGCAGCCGAGTGTGAAGCGGCTGGGATGAGAATCAGCACCTCCAAATCTGAGGCCATGGTTCTCAGTCGGAAAAGGGTGGCTTGCTCACTTTAGGTAGGTGGAGAGTTCCTTCCTCAAGTGGAGGAGTTCAAGTATCTGGGGGTCTTGTTCACGAGTGAGGGAAGGATGGAACGGGAGATTGACAGACGGATCGGTGCAGCTTCTGCAGTAATGCGGTCACTGTACCGGTCTGTCGTGGTGAAGAAGGAGCTGAGCCGCAAGGCGAAGCTCTCGATTTACCGGTCAATCTACGTTCCTACTCTCACCTATGGTCATGAGCTGTGGGTCATGACCGAAAGGACAAGATCCCGGATACAGGCGGCCGAAATGAGCTTTCTCCGCAGGGTGGCTGGGCGATCCCTTAGAGATAGGGTGAGAAGCTCGGTCACTCGGGAGGAGCTCAGAGTAGATCCGCTGCTCCTCCACATCGAGAGGGGCCAGCTGAGGTGGCTCGGGCATCTTTTCCGGATGCCCCCTGGACGCCTTCCCGGGAAGGTGTTCCGGGCATGTCCAACCGGGAGGAGACCCCGGGGAAGACCTAGGACACGCTGGAGGGACTATGTCTCCCGGCTGGCCTGGAACGCCTCGGTGTCCCCCGGAAGAGCTGGAGGAAGTGTCTAGGGAGAGGAAGTCTGGGCGTCCCTGCTTAGACTGCTGCCCCCGCGACCCGGCACCGGATAAGCGGGAGAAGATGGATGGATGGATGGATGGATGGATCTCTGTTACCTGCAGCAGATGGATGTGATGATGTGTGTGTAGAAGCTTCTCCAGCTCAGCGTCTCTCCTCCTCAGATCATCGATCTCCTGCTTCAGTCGCTCCAAGAGTCCTTCAGCTGGACTCACTGCAGCCGTCTCCTGATCTCTGATCAGCTGTGTCACCTCAGAGCGTCTTCTCTCAATGGATGAGATCAGTTCAGTGAACATCATCTCACAGTCCTCCACTGCTGTCTGTGCACACCGCTGTTACACACACACATACACGCGCACGCACACACACGCACGCACACACACGCACACACACACGCATGCACACGCACACACACACACACGCACGCACGCACACACACACACACACACACACACACACACACACACACACATTACTGTGAGACACACTGAGACACACTGAGACTCTTCTGAGATCTTCTGCTCCAAACTCACCTTGTGAGACTCCACAGCATCTTTGAGCTTCTGAAGGTCTTTCTGTTTCTTCCGGATCTGCTGCTGAACTTTATTCTTTGTTTCTCCAAACTGACTCTGAAACATTGAACACAATGACTGAATAATAGAGTCTGTTTGAACTATTAAATCCTCATATATTCAGTAAACTTCTGGTAAGACAATGAAAAAATAAAATAAAATAAGCACCTGTTTCTCCGTCCATGCTGCAGCTGTTGATACAGTGTCATGTGTTCTGTGTTCATCTATACACAGATTACATATAAGCTTCTGATCCGTGCGACAGTAAATCTCCAGAATCTTGTCATGTCGAGGGCAGATCATGTCATGAAGTGCTGCAGTGCGTCTATCAGGTTGTGTCTTTGACCTCTGAAGAGATTCTCGTGTTGCTCAAGATGAGTTTGACAGTAAGAGTTGAGACACAGCAGACAGGATTTGATGGCTTTGTTTTCTTCCAGTACAGACGTCACACTCCACATCTCCAGCTCCAGCGGAACAGTGATCAGAAACAGCACATTTGACTTTAGTCTTCTTCAGTTTCTCCGTCATCTCAGCAAACATCACATTCTTTGCTAAAACAGGTCTTGGACTGAAGGTTTGTCTGCACTGAGGGCAGCTGTAGATTCCCGTCTGATCTTCTTGATTCCAGCAGTCTGTGATACATCTCATACAGTAAGTGTGTCCACAGGGAACAGTCACTGGATCCTTCAGTAGATCCAGACACACTGAACACATGAAGTGATCCTCTGAAATACTCGCTTCTGCCATTTCACCGTATGAACACACACAGACAGAAACACCAAACACTCCACAGATCGATGTCACTTCACTTTCACTTTCTCTGAACTGAAACACTTCCTGCTTCACTTCATGAATCAGGTTTGACAAGTGATGTAATAAACACGTCCACTAGATGGCAGCAAAGTGCTTTATTGAAGGAAAGTCTCCTGCATGGTGACAATATTTGAAGGCTCTGAGCAGACATTTCAGTCATGCAAAACCAAACCAAACAATCTAATGGTGAAGATTAATCTCCTTCAGTATAAACTAAGCAATGAACTAAATCTTTGTTCAACTGATTTTATTATATTTGTTGGGAGAATATTTAAAGTAGAATTTTTACATTGGTCACACAGGACATAAACTACAGTTTAATACTACTAGTTTGTATTAACTAAAGATACTTTGATGTTTAGTCACCATGATTTTTTTTATTAATGTTATTAATAAAATAGTTATTAATGTTCATGGCCGGTCCATCCTTCTTCACCTTTTAATAATCAACCTTGAACACATCTGACTTTCTTTATCCTGTTTGGTATTTTTGAAGAATCTGTTCTTTGGTCTGTGTGGATCATTTCTGTGTTTTCAGTGTAAGGTTTTACATATTGGCTAGATGGTTAAAGTCATGTAGAAACATTTTCTAGTGTAAAAGAGTAATTCCATGGTACTCACAAATTAAGGAACATATAAATGTTTTATAATTTATTGCAGAAATGTGTTTACAGATAAGTTCACAAAGTAAAGCCGACTTGTTTACTCGGAGTCATCTTGTCTTCTAATGAAACACAAATCAACTAAACAACAAAACAAACACTGAAACAACATCACATGATAATAATAATCTGCTAACGGTTTCAATGGACCGGTTACCGCTCATTTAGATTCAATGTAACTTGTCTTCTCTGTCATCCAGATGTTTTGTTTCGTTTTTAGTTTCAGATGGGAACTCTGTTATCATCTGTCAAACATTTAACACTCACACTCACGTTTGAAAGAAAAAAAATACTAAAACGTTTTTTCAACACTTTAATACATATTTTGTTGCTAGAATCGATCACAAACATAATTTGACAGCAATTAGGAACATTGTCTTATTTTTGAGAGAATTATTTCCTTAACATTAATTCAGTCAGAATCCTATGTCACTGACTTTGTCATGCAATTCTTCTTGATTGACAAGTGCCCCGCCCCTTTCTGTGCAATCACCACATGAAGTCATGTGATTTCAGTCCATGCTAAAATAACAGTAAAAGTTCTGTTGACTAAAATTTGATGGATCAGGAAATAAACACACTAGAGTTTCGGTGTCCCAGATTCCCCTACATTGTGTACATCACAGCGTTGTTTTCCCTTAGACCCTCAACAAACCAAAACAGAAAGAACAAATGAAACCTATACTTACTAGATAACGTCTCGGTTACGTATGTAACCTCGGTTCCCTGATGGAGGGAACGAGACATTGTGTCGAAGACGACAGATGGGGTTCGCCCTTGAGAACCTATCAACTCTGACTACTTTTAAAAAAGGCCAATGATATTGGCGAATTAAATTTCCATGCCGGGCTCCGCCTCCGGATGTCCGGTATAAAAGGAAGCTGGCGTGCTTCATTCACTTACCTGTGTTCTGAGGAGCCTGAGAGCCTCTCACGACTGCTGCAGAGGGCGGTAAGCGTCGTGGCATATGGGACACAACGTCTCATTCCCTCCATCAGGGAACCGAGGTTACATACGTAACCGAGACGTTCCCTTTCTGTCTGTCTCTCGACGTTGTGTCGAAGACGACAGATAGGGTTCCCTCTGGAAAACGCCACAACGCCTATCGTGTCACAATCTCTAGCGAAGCGACGGTAACAGGCCTGGGCGTGTCAACTCGAGGCTTTCGCAAAACTGTAACCTTCCAGTGTGATGGGTCGGGGGTCCCAGAGCTTCCTGAAGGAAGATGGGTAGGCCCTGACCAGCTTCCTTTCACTGACGGGGCCTTATCTCTCTATGATCACTGGTGAGAGGCCGTCCGGATCGGGTACCACCGGGTAAGCGCAACTTCCTTAATTGGGGATGTGCTGCAGAGGCCACTTCCTACCCGGGGGGAGGAATACAGTGGATATAGATATGGTCTCGCCCTTAGGGAAGATCGCAGGAACGTGCGGACCGTAAGGTGGAGGTCCACCTGGGGGAGGTCATGGGTTACCAAGAGTGGGAACCAACTCATGAGGATACATCAGACGGAACAGCCCAGGGAGGGGGTGTTGCATACGTCCGGTAGCACTAGGTCCAGTTAGAGCCATCTGATGGCTCACATGTTCTCCCGGCCTAAGGGGGAAGGCTGCTTTGCCCAGCCGACCCCCAGGGGGTGCTTGCTTAGTGGATGGAATGCCTGTTCTTAAACCAAATAGATGGTAAGAAGGGGAGGCGGAAAGGATACCTGTTCTTAATCAAGGTAGGGTAAGAAGAGAGGTAGATAGCACACTGACCCAACCTGCTGGAGGGTGGGAAGATGCTTTCGCAGGCATACGCCCAGCCGGCTGCCGGTCCTACACGTGGCCATGCAGGACGCGGGCTGATACCAGTTTACGCAGAGTCGCGAAGGTGTTTGGGCGTAGCCCAACCCGCAGCTCGGTCTGGTGCGCCAATCTCTGTTTGGAGACAGTCCTCCCTGCTGACCTCCGAAACAGACAGAAAGCTGATCAGAGCCCTAAGCTCTGTGTGCGGTCCAAGTAGAGGCGCAGCTGGCATGCTGGACACAACACGAGTGGGGTTGGGTCTTGCTCCCTGATAAGGAGCACCTGCAAGTTCGCCACCTGGTGGTGGGAAACTTTGGCACGTGGCCGGGTCGGGGGGTCTCAAGATAGCGTGAGACTTACCGGACCCTAATCTTAGGCAATCGGGGGACACAGAAAATGCTTGTAAGTCCCCTACCCTCTTGGAGACGAATGCCAACAAGAGAAGCGTCTTCATAGTGATGAGGAAGAGCGGCCTCTCTGAGAGCTCGAAGGGCCTGAGCCCGCCACGAGGGTACGGAGCGCAATCGAGGCGAGTCCGCCTCTTAGGGATCTACTGATCAGGTAGTGCTGCCCTAGCGACTTCCGCCACTGAGTAGTGATGAGCGGACGCTACAAACACTTTCAGTGTGGAGGGGGAGAGGTTTAGTCTCCAGTCCCTTAGGAACAGCCTGTTCCGATCAAGCATCTTCGTGGGTCTTCTCATCGAGAAGAGCACCAGGATGAGAAGGGGCCCCGGTGGCAGGGGCCCAAGCCTGAGTGATGGCTCCACCACAGGGAGGGGGGGATAGCCAACTCAGGATCTTCTCGTCCTGTCCAGGGGCCAGACATGGGGGGTCTGGCCTGGGATGCCATAACGTGCCCTTCCCCCGAGAAAGCAGGTCTTTTGTCAGGGGAATCGGTCAGGGGGGAGTTGTTGTCAAGAGCATTAGCTCCGAGAACCAAGTCTGGTTGGGCCTGGTTGATGCTCCTCTTCCCTGGCCTCGCACAGGATCTGTGGGGGGTGACGTATCACTTAAGACCAAGGGGTGAGGGTGCGTCGGCACAGAGGCGTAATCACCATCCACCTGTTGCCGGTGTGCCACGCTTTCCTCAGAACTTTACTCTGTAGCCAGTGTTTTGAGCAGTCCCATGTGCATCAACCCGAGGGGTACCACCACCGTCGAGGATGCATCTGTCCCAGGAGCCTCTTCAGAGGGACCGCTCCAGGCAGCTCCAGGCAGCTCAACACCGGCTAAGCGCGCTCTGCAGAGTTAAGTTCCTTACCAAGAAAGAGGATGATCTCCATGCCAAAAAAGAGGATGCTCTACCTGGGGAGAGCCTCTTATTCTCGGAGCCTCTTTCTCGGTTGACCTGTAGTCCCAATCTATCTGCGTGCCAGAGCACTAAGTCCCTGTGTGCACATAACAAATCTCACGAGCGCCTCGCCGAGATAGTTTAGTGCCCGCACACCTCTCTCCCGGAGGAAAGGCCGTAGTCCTGCGTAGGCCGTAGCAACACAAGGTGGCGGCTGGTTCCCGGGGGAAGACACCCGTCTGTGACGCAACGTCTGAATCGTCATCCGCCAGCACGGGGCAGGACGTATCCACAACGGCTGCCTCAACGTGCTGGAAACCCAACACCCGAGGCAGACATCGTGTCCGTCCCCCTCCTCGATGAGTGTGTTGCACCTGAGAGAACAGCGGGACATGCCACGCTGGAGAAATTTGCTCTTTTAGAAGAAAATTGCTTCTTCTAGAAAGATCTTGAACACTTCTGGCACCACCGAGACGCCCAGGGGAAAGTCGCTGCAGGAAGGGACGATCCGCTGCACCACGTCGTGAGAATCCGGTGATGTAGATACGAGCAGTTGTAGTCAGGAGCGAAGGCTCTGAAGAACAAAAGGTAAGTGAATGAAGCACGCCGGCTTCCTTTTATACCGGACATCCGGAGGCGGAGCCCGGCATGCAAATTTCATTCGCCAATTTCATTGGCTTTTTTTAAAAGTAGTCAGGGTTGATAGGTTCTCAAGGGCGAACCCCATCTGTCGTCTTCGATACAACGTCGAGAGACCGACAGAAAGGGAACTTTCATTTGCGTATCAAGTTTCGTGTTATGGAATAATACATGAAATAAAAATGCACGTCTTGCAAAACTAACATTCAAAATATAACAAAAGAAGAAAGTTCAAAATGGTTATAATATACAATTTAGCGGTCATCCTACAAATGTCCTGCCCTGTTTTTCCAGAACACATACTGCAAAACTTCACATAACGTTATCGTGAGATCGGTCTACATTCAATAACAAACAAAAGCCACACGGAAAAGGGTCAAATCCAACAACACCAACAACAATTTTTATCACCTGTGTAGGCTAATGTTACTTCACACTGGGAGAAGTCTTAACAAAATTCAGCAAAACAATCCATATACTGTACACAAAGTGTGTTTTTGAATAGAAAGAGAAAACCTGTTACTCATGTAGGAGTTTCTGAAGGCAGTTTTTTTATTTAAAGATCTCCGGAACCTCTATGTTGGGAGAATATTTAAAGTTGAATTTTTACAATGGCCTTCAGGACAAACTGCATTCTGTGTGAGTTTAATACTAGTTTGTATTAACTATGAACTACTTTTATGTTTAAAGTCACCATGACATCATATGGAAGTTCTGTAGTATGAATATACAAAACTTATAAGTTGGTTTTCCGGACAGGTCTTAAATCCCAGAGTAACTTCAATGTAGGTGTCTTGATCGAACACAACTTTTGACGGACACATCAATATATGATTGTTTTGTCTCAAGATGCACACGGTCATGTGCTTCATAAACCTTTCACGTAAGACGTCTCATGGAGAACTTTTGTCCTGGTTGTGATTTCTTCAGCTTTTAATAATCAACCATGAAAACATCTGACATTCTTTATCCTGTTTGGTATTTTTGAAGAATCTGTTCTTTGGTCTGTGTGGATCATTTCTGTGTTTTCAGTGTATGGTTTTACATTTTGGCCAGATGGTTAATGTCATGTAGAAACATTTTCAATAAATCTGTCAATAAATGTTTGTTTAATGAAAAAAAAACAAGTTGATTTTTAAATCAACTTAAAAATATGAGTCAACACTATGAGTCTGAATTAAATTCATTGAGTTAACTAATATAAGTTGAATTATCCCAAAATTTTAAAAGGGATGTGCAACGGTGTTTCATGCATTCTGACTTCTTTACAATGTTAAACATGCTGTCTTCTCATTCTTGACGTGAACAACTTGTAAAAAAATTGATGGCGTATATTTCTGTGCTCGATACACTCCCTGCCTCTGATGGTGTTCATGATGCTCTCAGGACTTGATCGTGCTCTCGGTCCTCGTCCTTCTTCAAGTGTCTTTGGGCAGCAGTTAAGGATCTGTTCCCGTGTTCTCCGTCTTGCTGCTGTTTTCATTCTTCTTTATGTGACTATACAAGTCCAGATCAACCTTAACACAGCATGTGGTAACAAAAAATGTTCTTCAGTTCACACAAATTAATGTCAATAAACATGTTCAGTTATATTAGATATAAAGATCAAATGTGTGTGAATGTTGTCAGGTTGTAGCTGGAAATGGAAAGTAAAGTGACAGAAGTTTTCAGTGTCATGGGAGTTTATTGTCTTATTAAAAAATCATATGACACTGACCAGTGATGCTGTTGGACTCTTTATCAGCATTGATTTGATTCTACTGTAGACAAACACACACGTGATGATATATCTGCTAAAACAATCATTCACAACCAATTCAATGAACAAACCTCTGGAAATCATCACAACATGAACATCAATTATACAAAATAAAGTCGAATCATTTCATCTTTTCTTCAAATATTCACTTCATCACGTTTAATCCAGACTTTTTTCCATCTTAACATCAACCACTGAATTTAACCAGATGTCAATAAGATGGACGTATTATTTGAGTAACATCGAAACATTTATTCTTATAAAATATGACTTGATTAGTTTAATCTCTGTTTCATCTACATTCTTAAATCACACAGTTTCAGTTTTGAATTAAACCAGTAAAGTCTAAATCCAGGATAGAGCGGTTGAGTGAATGTGGTGTGATGCTGTGGATGAGGGTCTTGTGTCCAGAGACGCTGTAGAAGGACAGAATTCCTGCTCTCGTCATCCACATACACTCCTATTTCTATCAGATCTGGACTCTACAGAGAGATCAGTGTTGATGTTATTGTGACTGAATGAGTAACTGGAGCGAGAGCAGATCAAACTCCAGGACTGATCATTACATCCAAACTCACACTCAGGACCCCGTCCCTTTCCTCCTGATGCTCTATATGACACTGATATACACCACACAATCAAATGCACTCACTCCCAGTAAGAGCGTC
>VCII01000373.1:5000-30132 GCA_006030095.1 Triplophysa siluroides
ACCCGAACCCTAACCCGAACCCGAACCCGAACCTAACCCGAACCCAACCTAACCCGAACCCGAACCCGACCGAACCGAACCGAACCCGAACCCAACCCGACCCGAACCCGAACCCGAACCCACCCGAACCCGAACCCGAACCCGAACCCGAACCCGAACCCGAACCCTAACCTAACCCGAACCGACCCGAAACCCGAACCCGAACCGAACCCAACCCGACCCAACCCGAAACCCCCGAACCCGAACCCTAACCCGAACCCGAACCCGAACCCCCGAACCCGAACCCGAACCAACCCGAACCCGAACCCGAACCGAACCCGAACCCGAACCCGAACCCGAACCCGAACCCGAACCCGAACCCGAACCGAACCCGAACCCGAACCCGAAACCCGAACCCCGAACCAACCCCCTAACCGAACCCGAACCCGAACCCGAACCTAACCCTACCCGAACCCTAACCCGAACCCAACCCAACCCGAACCCGAACCGAACCCGAACCCACCCGAACCCGAACCAACCCGAACCTAACCCGAACCCGAACCAACCCGAACCCGACCGACCCGAACCCGAACCCGAACCGAACCGAACCGAACCGAACCTAACCCGAACCGAACTAACCCGAACCCTAACCGAACCGACCCGAACCGAACCGAACCCGAACCCGAAAACCCTAACCCGAACCCCCGAACCGAACCCGAACCGAACCCGAACCGAACCCGAACCGAACCCGAACCCTAACCGCCCGAACCAACCCTAACCCGAACCCGAACCCGAACCCGAAACGAACCCGAACCCGAACCCGAACCTAACCCGAACCCGAACCCTAACCCTAACCCGAACCCGAAACCCTAACCCTAACCCTAACCCTAACCCGAACCCAACCCTAACCCGAACCCGAACCCGAACCCTAACCCGAAACCCTAACCCGAACCCGAACCCTAACCCTACCCCAACCCTAACCCGAAACCCGACCCCGAACCCGAACCCGAACCCGAACCCGAACCCGAACCCCTAACCCTAAACCCGAACCCGAACCCGACCCGAACCCTAACCCGAACCCGAACCCGAACCCGAACCCGAACCCGAACCCCCGAACCCGAACCCGAACCCGAACCCTAACCCTAACCCGAACCCGAACCGAGAACCCTAACCCAACCCGAACCCGACCCGAACCTAACCCTAACCAACCCCGAACGAACCCGAACCCGAACCCCCGAACCCTAACCCCCGACCCGAACCCCGAACCCGAACCCGAACCCGAACCGAACCCGAACCGAACCGAACCCGAACCCGAACCCGAACCCCTAACCCGAACCCCCGACCCGAACCGAACCGAACCCGAACCCTAACCCGAACCCGACCCCGACCCGAACCGAACCCTACCCGAACCCCCGAACCCGAACCCGAACCCGAACCCGAACCCTAACCGAACCCCGAACCCCCGAACCCGAACCCGAACCCCTAACCCGAACCCGAACCCGAACCCGAACCCGAACCGAACCGAACCCGAACCAACCCGAACCCGAACCCTAACCCGAACCCGAACCCGAACCCGAACCCGAACCGAACCTAACCCGAACCCGAACCCGAACCCGAACCCTAACCCGAACCCTAACCCGAACCCGAACCCGAACCCGAACCCGAACCCGACCCGAAACCCGAACCCGAAAAACCCTAAACCCTAACCCGAACCCGAACCGAACCAACCCGACCCGAACCCAACCCTACCCGACCGACCCGAACCCTAACCGAACCCGACCGAACCCGAACCCGAACCCGAACCCGAACCCGAACCGAACCCGAACCAAACCCGAACCCGAACCCTAACCCGAACCCGAACCCGAACCGAACCGAACCGACCCGAACCCGAACCGAACCGAACCGAACCGAACCCCAACCCTAACCCGAAACCCGAACCTACCTAACCCTAATTAACCGAACCCAACCGACTAACCCGAACCCGAAACCCGAACCCTAAACCCAACCCTAACCCGAACCCGAACCCTAACCGAACCCCGAACCCGAACCCGAACCCGAACCCCGAACCCAACCCGAACCCAACCCGAACCCGAACCCGAACCCGAACCCAACCCGAAACCGAACCCTAACCCGAACCCGACCCCGAACCCGAACCCCCGAACCCGAACCCGAACCCTAACCCGAACCCGAACCCTAACCCGAACCCGAACCCGAACCCGAACCCAACGAACCCGAACCCCGAACCCGAACCCGAAACCCTAACCCGCCCCCGAACCCGAACCCGAACCCGAAACCCGAAACCCGAACCCGAACCTAACCCTAACCCGAACCTAACCCCGAACCCGAACCCGAACCCGAAACCGAACCGAACCCCGAAACCCGAACCCGAACCCGAACCCGAACCGAACCCCGAACCCGAAACCCTAACCCGAACCGAACCCGAACCGAACCCGAACCCGACCCACCCGAACCCTAACCCGAACCCGAACCCTAAACCCGAACCCGAACCCGAACCCGAACCCTAACCCTAACCCGAACCCGAGAACCCGAACCCGAACCCGAACCCCCGAACCCGAACCCGAACGAACCCGAACCCCGAACCGAACCCGAACCCGAACCGAACCCGAACCCGAACCCGAACCCGAACCCGAACCCGAACCCGAACCACCCGACCCGAACCGAACCCGAACCCGAACCCGAACCCGAACCCCCCGAACCCGAACCCGAACCCGAACCCGAACCCGAACCCGAACCCGAACCCGAACCCGAACCCGACCCAAACCCGAACCAACCCGAACCCGAACCCTAACCCTAACCCGAACCCGAACCCGAACCCGGAACCCGAACCCCCGAACCCGAACCCGAACCCGAACCCGAACCCGAAACCCGAACCCGAACCCGAACCCGAACCCCCGAACCCGAACCCGAAACCGAACCCGAACCCGAACCCGAACCCTAACCGAACCCGAACCCGAACCCCCGAACCCGAACCCGAACCCGAACCCGAACCGAACACGAACCCGAACCCGAACCCGAACCCGAACCCGAACCCGAACCCGAACCCGAACCCGAACCCGAACCCCGAACCGAACCCGAACCCGAACCCGAACCCGAACCCGAACCCGAACCCGACCCGAACCCGACCCCGAACCGAACCCGAACCCGAACCCGAACCCGAACCCGAACCCGAACCCGAAACCCGACCGAACCCGAACCCCCGAACCGAACCCGAACCCGAACCCCGAACCCGAACCCGAACCCGAACCCCCGAACCCGAACCCTAACCCGAACCCGAACCCGAACCCGAACCCGAACCCAACCCGAACCGAACCCGAACCCCCGACCGAACCCTAACCCGAACCGAACCGAACCCGAACCCGAACCCGAACCCGAACCCGAACCCGAACCCGAACCCGAACCCGAACCCGAAACCGAACGAACCCCGAACCCGAACCTAACCCGAACCAACCCGAACCTAACGAACCCGAACCCGAACCCGAACCCGACCCTAACCCGAACCAAACCCGAACCCGAACCCGAACCCGAACCCGAACCCGAACCCGAACCCGAACCCGAACCCGAACCCGAACCCGAACCCGAACCCGAACCCGAACCCTAACCCGAACCCGAACCCGAACCCGAACCCGAACCCGAAAACCCGAACAACCCGAACCCGAACCCGAACCCTAAACCCGAACCCAACCGAACCCGAACCCGAACCCGACCCTAACCCAACCCGAACCCGAACCCGAACCCGAACCCCGAACCCGAACCCGAAACCCCGAACCCGAACCGAACCCGAACCCGAACCCGACCCGAACCCGAACCGAACCCGAACCCAACCCGAAACCCGAACCCGAACCCGAAACCCGAACCCGAACCCGAACCCGACCCGAACCCTAACCCGAACCCGAACCCGAACCGAACCCGAACCCAACCCGAACCCCCGAACCCGAACCCCGAACCCGAAACCGAACCCTAACCCGAACCCGAACCCGAACCCGAACCCGAACCCGAACCCGAACCCGAACCCGAACCGAACCCGAACCCCGAACCCGAACCCGAACCCAACCCGAACCCCCCCCCGAACCCGAACCCGAACCCGAACCCGAACCCGAACCGAACCCGAACCGAACCGAACCCTAACCCGAACCCGAACCCGAACCCTGAACCCTAACCCGAAACCCGACCGAACCCGAACCCGACCCGAACCGAAACGAACCCGAACCCTAACCTAACCGAACCCGAACACCCGAACCCTAACCCGAACCCGAACCCGAACCCCGAACCCGAACCCGAACCCGAGACCCGAACCCACCTAACCCGAACCCGAACCCATCCTGAACCCCGAACCCGAAACCCCCACACCCTAACTACACCAAAACCCGACACCGAAGGTCACAAAACCCGAGCGCCTAAAACCTAAGGACCCCTGGGCAGCCACGTTCCCCCCATAAAACAAACCCATTCTTACAAACCTGTTGGGAACCGACCCTCTCATAAACTAAACCTACACGTTTAAAAAAACAGATATAATTCTTCTGGCAGCATGTTTACTGTCTTGATCGTAGACTGTGGAGGGAAAATATCAAATAAATTCATTTTCCCACTTAATTACAGGGTGTGCCAACTTATCTCGGGGGGGGGGGGCCCTAGACTTTTAAACCAAGTGCATTCGAAAAAGCATCCTCCAAATAGTAAGTGCAGCGATTTTCTAGGCCCCCTGCAAGAAATGACTGAGATACAGCTTCAGAAAAGCATTCCGGGGTTAGTGAATGATCCTCTGCTGATTCATCGGGCTATCATCCCTATATCCTAGGGGTTAGGGTTAGGGGTTAGGGGTTAGGGTTAGGGTTAGGGTTAGGGTTAGGGGTTAGGGTTAGGGTTAGGATATAGGGATGATAGCACGATGAATCAGCGAGGATCATTCACTAACCCCGGAATGCTTTTTCTAAGCTAGGGTTAGGGTTAGGGTTAGGGTTAGGGTTAGGGTTAGAATCAGAGTTAGATTAGGGTTTAGGGTTTAGGGTTAGGGTTAGGGTTAGGGGTTAGGGTTGGTTAGGGTTAGGGTTAGGGTTAGGTTAGGGTTAGGGTTAGGGTTAGGGTTATAGGGCAAAAAACGAAGAGTGCACCCCTCCTGAAGTGCACCCCCCCACTTACTTTCTAAACAGATTGTAGTAGAAACTTAAAAGTTGGTATTTATACTAATTGGAGGACGCCCTTTCTAACGCACTTGGTTTGAACTCTTTAGCGCCGCCACCGGTCGAGATGAGTAACTGCACCCCCCTTATATAAAGTAAAAAATGAAATTTTCACACTTTTTTATATAGTTTCGAGGACGCCTAACATGATGGCGTAGATTCTGAGTCGATACGAGCTTCCGTTTTCGAATGCACCCCGGGGTGCCCTTTTAAAAAAAATAAAAAATGAAGTTAAAAGTAACATTATGCACTTCATTATATAGTTTCGAGGACCCCAAACACGATGGTGCAGGTTTTGAGTTGATACGAGCTTCAGTTTTCGAATGCACCCCAGGGTGCACTTTTTTTTGAAAAAAATTGAAGCAAAAAGTAACATCAGGCACTTCATTATATAGTTTCGAGGACGCCAAACACGATGGCATAGGTTTTGAGTCGATACAAGCTTCTGTTTTCGAATGCACCCCGGGGTGCACTTTTTTTTGAAAAAAAATTGAAGCAAAAATTAACATCAGGCACTCCATCGTGTAGTTTAGAGCTCGCTGAACACGCCTGTGAAGGTTTCAAGTCGATACGAGCTTTCGTTCCCAAGTGCACCCCAGGGTGCAAGTCCAAAGCGAAAATTGGTGAAAATTTACTAAGTCCAAAGTGAAAATTCGTTCATCCAGAAACAGTTTTTCTATACGATTCGTGTCATTTGGAGTCGATAGGTATAGCATTCAAAATACATTTTTTTGAAATCTCACTTTTCGACAGTGAAATTTTACTAAGTCCAAAACTGAAAATTGGTTCATCCAGAAACAGTTTTTCTATACGTTTCGCACCTTTCTGAGTCGATCTATATAGCTTTTGGGTGGTCGTTTTTTTGAAGAAAGACAGCTTAATTTCGCCAAAAATAAGCTTTAAACGTCTGAAATTGGACTCGCAATAAGTCAGTCATTAAAGATGTTAGGGTTAGGTTAGGTTAGGTTAGGTTAGGGTTAGGGTTAGGGTTAGGGTTAGGTTAGGGTTAGGGTTAGGGTTAGGGTTAGGGTTAGGGTTGGGTTCGGGGTTAGGGTTGGGTTAGGGTTTAGGTTAGGGTTGGTTTCGGGGTTAGGGTTGGTTTCGGGGTTAGGGTTGGTTCGGGGTTGGGGTTGGTTTCGGGGTTGGGGTTGGTTTCGGGGGTTGGGTTGGGGTTGGTTTCGGGGTTGGGGTTTGGTTTCGGGTTGGGGTTTGGTTTCGGGGTTGGGGTTGGTTTCGGGGTTGGTTTCGGGGTGGGGTTGGTTTCGGGGTTGGGGTTGGGTTTTCGGGGTTGGGGTTGGTTTCGGGGTTGGGGTTGGTTTCGGGTTGGGGTTGGGTTTCGGGGTTGGGGTCGGGGTTGGGGTTAGGGTTAGGTTAGGGTTAGGGTTAGGGTTAGGGTTAGGGTTAGGGTTAGGTTCGGGGTTCGGGGTTGGGATTGGAGCTGGGAGTAGGTTCGGAGTTAGGGTTGGGGTTAGGGATAGGTTCGGGGTTAGGTTCGGGTTGGGGTTAGATTCGGTGATAGGGTTGGGGTTAGATTAGGGGTTGGGGTTAGATTCGGGGTTAGGTTAGGTTAGGGTTAGGGTTAGGGTTACTCTGAACCTGAACCTAAAATGGAGACCCCTGCAAGATTCTTATACCTAATAATTTGGCCACCCTCTCAAGACTCTAAACACAAAACTTAAGGGAGACACCTTTGAGAATTCTAAGCACCATAATCAAAAGCCAGGATCTTTAGCGGACTGGAGATTAGGCTTAGGGTTCGCTTGGGGTTTGAGATTCTTGTTCCCCTAACCCTAAAGCGCCAGGAACAAGGGGCCACCCCACTTAATCACCAACCCTAAAGAGCAAGGAACGAGGGGCCACCCCACTTAAACACCAACCCTAAAGAGCAAGGAACGAGGGGTCACCCCACTTAATTACCACTTTAACTAATGTTAAATAAACTGCAAGTGATAACAGAACATACCTTGAATCTCTTTCATCTAATGAAAACCTTCCACAGCAAGAAAATATGCTTTTTTTGTTTGACAACACATAAAATTAAGCCCATCACAGCACATGAAAAACATAAAACTACAAATACATAGTGGGCAACACTGAATTTCAAAACATCATATATCAGAAAGGCAACTTTATGTAAAACAAAAAGATTAGAATAGTGGATTTAAACTGCACAACATGCAACTACAGATAATAAACAATTAAAAATAAAAATAAACAATGTAACAAACAAAAATAAACCATTTATCAGAGTTCCTGGTGAAAAATATGGTAAGAAAAAAGTAACAGTTCTCTAAATATAAAAGGGCTACTAATATAAATACATCTAAGAACACCTCTAGCTGCTCTCACCAAGTAGGCTTTCGTTAACACCGCAAGGTATCCAGGCTATTTGGATCAAGAGCCATCACTGGCAGATTAGGGTCATTTCACATTTAAATTACATGGAAATAATTCAACTTTTTCAGTGTCTGCTCCATTACTCACCTCTGGCTGTCCAAAGAGGAATCGCTGTGTGAATCCCTTTCCAGTGTCTGCTCCATTACTTGTAGGTTAAACTGGTGGTATAGACTGTTCTAGCTGGCACGCACATGCCTGACCCCCAGTTAACTTCTAGTTTCTGTTTGTCTAGTGTATAATAATATAAACATTTATATTTTGTTTGATTTATGTTAATAATAAGATTATTATTTTACTGTATAATAATTGTATTAAACAAACTATGTTAAATTTTGTTGTATGGTCATTTTATTACATAAATTTGTTGAATGGTCCTGTAGTTGACACAGAAACTGTAAGGTACGTTGACATCTAGCGGTTGAGCTTGGTATCTGAGTCTGAATTCAAAATATTGGAGAAAAAAGTTTGGCCAAATAACGGTTCTTCTCAGTTTCTTTTGCTTGTTATCAGAAATGATTTACAGGCACCCTATTGTTTGTGAATAAATATCTAAAGTTAAATTGGAGTTACAAAAGTGCGCATGCACATTACCTTTTGTTTATGTTGTTAAGATGAAACCGTCTATATCAAGTGTTGAGCTCTGGCAACTCCAAAAAAGCATAGTCACGTAGATGTATACAACTCGCCACAAAGCACTTTAGAGTCAAAGCTGTGATGCAGTCTGCAGGAACAAAACACTCACAACGGTCAACAGTGATATGTTCAGAAGTGACACATGAGCTTTAGCTGACAAAAGTTAAGCATCAATAATCCTAAGCAGAAACAACACATTCAGATGTAACCTCAGGAAAACAGAAAGGGAAAGAAATTTTACATTTATAATAAAACAACAAGTAATCTTTTAAAAGTAATATAAACTGCCATTAATCCACTGAGAATTGATTTGTAGAAGACCGACATGATGCAGATATTGATCAATAAAGTTTCTAAACATATAGCTGACATGGGCAGTACTCAGTACTTCACAACACATAGCAGTGAAATAGAGATTTGAGCTAGACTGAAGGTGGATCCAAAGTAGGAAAAACAAACAAAAAAACGTAGAGATTCAGGATGTAAATAAAAGAATGCCATGCATGCAGCAGTCAACAGTAACACTCACATATAGTCTGGACAGCAGGGGCACTGCTCACATAAGGCTATAGCTACAGCTCCTAGTTTCAGATACTAAAGGAGACAGAAATCGAGAAGCCAAAGACGTTACCATAAAGCCATCCACAATTACCACTGGGGGAATGCACTCAGCATGAGTTTGGCTAAAAAGATGAATTTAACAAAGTCATGAATTCTTTAATGCCAAAGAACTTAATCCACATTTACAGTTATAAATAGGGAACAATTAAACAGGTACTCAGTCTTGCTCCATTGGAGATTTATGTCCCCACAGAGTACAGATCCAATCCCAATAAAACACGTAAGCACAATATTACACTATTACAGTTCACTCAAGTAACAGGCTGGTTTAAGGTAGTTGGAGCAAAACATACGCCTATGGCCTACATGCAGTATAACTTCCCAAAACATAACATGAATAAAGACTCCATGAAAAAAAACATGAAATTAACCATACTTACAATAATAAAGAGTTCAGTAACGCATACTATTTATAAAACAGCGAACAGTGTACCAATAGAAAACACAACAGACCTCTTAGTGGTTTAGAGAACAGCTGTATCAGTTTCATAGAGGGTGAAAATGTTTTTAAGTACAAAGCACAAAATTTAAATCCAATGCATGCAGAAGTGAAACCAGATAGTGTCAACAAACTCATGGTTTGAAAAGCTACCTTTTGCTCAATTATGGTATAGTCAGCATTACTCAAGCAGCAGAAATCACAGCACAGGAATACCTGACAGGTGGACACCACCGATAATGCTCACAAACAAAAAAAAACAAGCACAAATCAGTAGAAAGTGATCACAACAAGACTGAGATTACTGCTGTACTAGTGCAGACCAAGACAAACTGACAAATTAATTTGCATTGTACACAAACATTAAAGTGTCTTCACACATGTGATGAGTACAGAATAGAAGTTTATGATACGGACTCATAACCACGATATAAGGTGCTTCTGCTCCCACATAAGACAGGCCAAATTTAAAGAATTACTTGTTAAAGGAAGAACCATCGGCATTATATGTGACATTTGTAACTTAAATCATTCAATGACTTAAAGCCTTATGTGCCCAATAGTGTTTCAGAAACACACCAAATACAGTCACTGACCATCTAGACATTTCTGACAAACAAGAGATAGATAAAGCACTGATCACCAAACCATGTGCAACTCTATAGACATGAGCTAGGAATGTAAAACACAAACAGTTAAGTTTACAGTACCTTTGCCTCCTAAAACATTGACCTTCCTGTGGAGAGTTTAGATCAAACCACTAACACATCTGACTGTTATTTTCAAGTAACATGTAAGACTTTGATTGGCAGCTTCCTATGCATTTTATTAGTATTGAATCAAAACTCTACAGTTAGGTAGATCTCAAACAGCAAGACTGAACGAACAGCCTTACCACAAGAGAAAGGAAAAAAACTGTTAACAGTTAAAACTGTTAACAGCCATTAGGCGGTACATCCGAAACATGACTTATTACAACAGAATGTACAGAAAGCAACTGTTTACGTTGACAAACCAGAGACATGCACTTTTGTGTACCTGGAAGGTGGACACAGCTCTTAAGATGTATTTTAAAGAGCACCACATTTACCTGCTGTCAATGCTGCTGAAAAACACTACAACTAGTTGTATCTGACTAAATCTCTCTCCTAAACTACAAAAACAAATGTCAATACAATCCATCATCAGATCATCTGAGGCTTTTAGATAAACAATATTTGAAAAAGTTGCTATAACCATGAATAAGCGTATCATTAATTAGCATTGATATTAATATTTGGCATTAGAACATAGGGGGAGCAGAGTATGACAAGACACTAAAGATGCTCAATTAAAAATATAGGCAAAGAATGTGAAGCCCATCAAAACATGCAGACAATAGAAGTATTTCAGTTCATATGTCATTTAATTTCCAAACCAGAATGAAGTTAAAACAGAAGTACAACCTCAATTAAAATTAAGATAATTACAGGTGTACAATCACAAAAAGTATCACTTCCGTGTATGTTGATCGCATTACAGGTTCACTTCAAAGTCTTCTCTCGTATCATCCAAAAAAACAGACATAAGACATCGACTGAACAGCAAAGACAGAAAAAGTTTTTCTGCATGGTTTTGGCACTTACGGTTGTTTTTTCTTTGTTTCTCAAGCTAGAAAACACACCTGCCTGTAATATTCTTGTGAATTAAAAGACTGCAATTAGCTGCTTAACATGACTGGGATCAGAGTTGGGAAAAAATGAACAGCCTTTGCTAGAGCCATTAAATCTGCAACTGTACTACAGAGTGAGCCACAATGTCCACTCCAGCGAGCTGTTGAATTCACATTCAGCACTAGAGGAAAAACAAGGCACAAGGCACAAGAAACAATTGAAGAGGACCCAGAAGTTAAATCAGAAAAGCTATTGAAGTCTAAAGAGCAGCAATTAAGATACTGTTAAAGTCCATCCAAGAATTCATCTCAGTAGATTGAGGTTACATAAATGAGAATACTGTAATTATTCCCTGAGCAACAGATTCACGCCAGCAGCACAGGTCAACTCAACCACAGGAGGCCTGTCAGAAACTCACAGATGACACATCAATGGGAAACAAACCTGTTACAAAACAGTCCCACAGGAACAAGAGACAAAACTGAGACAACCACTAGACTGTTGCGTACAGAGAGAAACAACTTCAACTTCAGATAGGGTGGTGTAAAAATAGTAAACATTACTTGAACTCAACGAAATAAGCAATAAACATAAGTAACAGCAACTGGGGAAAAAATATAAAAGGGGAAAAAGCAAATCTGATTATACTTTAAATCAGATTAAAATTTAGTGTAGATTACACCGTACACAAAAGCTATCACACGTTATCAGCAGTGAGCAAAGGTAACAAATATGCAACACTCATACAGGCATGTTAGCCATTAGTCTGTTGTAGTGGAGTCCTCAAGCCAAAAATATTCTGCCAAATTATTCTAATCAAACAAGTGCTGGAAACACATAAGGCTGACACAGAATGGTATGGCATGTTACATCAAAGACATTTGTTGCAGACACATGGAGAAGGGCCTACTGTTGAGGGATCAGTAGAACTGAAAGAGGTATAAAAAAAAAACATTTACATTTAGTCATTTGGCAGACGCTATTATCCAAAGCGACTTACAGATGGGGTAAACAATTGAAGCAATTCGGACAACGTAAGTACAACAAAAAGCATAAGTGCAATCAATAAAAATGGCTTCATAAAGCCTACCACAGTATACAGTGCTAAGTTAAGTTAGAAGTGTTTTTTTTTTTTTTTTTTTAAGAGTAGAAAAGAGATAGAAGTCAGAACTGATCGGTAAGGTGTTGACGGAAGAGATATGTTTTCAGACGATTCTTAAAGATGGCTACAGAATCTGCAGATCTTGTTGCCGCGGACAGATCGTTCCACATAAGTGGAACCGATCCAGAGAAGGTTCGTGAGATCGATTTTTTACCTTTTTGGGATGGCACCACAAGACGTTGTTCGTTTGCAGAGCGCAGAGATCTGGTGGGTACATACGTCTGCATTAGCGAAAGAAGATAAGGGGGAGCCGAACCAGTGGTGGACTTGTAGGCCAGGAGGAGGGATTTGAATTTGATGCAAGCCGCAATAGGGAGCCAATGTAACTTTTTGAAGAGAGGAGTGACATGTGCTCTCTTCGGTTCATTGAAGACCACTCTTGCCGCTGCATTCTGGATCATCTGTAGAGGTTTGGTTGTGCAAGCAGGGAATCCAGCCATTAGCGCATTGCAGTAGTCCAGTCTGGACAGAACAAGGGCCTGGACTAGGACTTGCGTAGCATGCTCAGAAAAATTAGACCCTTCCCATCAAATATTGTAGAGGATGAATCTACAGGACGGGGCGGTGCTGGCAACCTGATCTGTGAAGTTAAGCTGATCATCGATCACCACTCCCAGGTTTCTGGCCTTTCTGGAGGGTGTGATGGTTGATGAGCCCAGTTGAATATAGAAGTTTTGATGTGTCTTTGTGTCAGCCGTGATTACAAGCAGTTCTGTTTTTGCAAGGTTCAGCTGCAGGTGATGGTCCTTCATCCAGAGCGAGATGTCGGCTAGGCATGCTGAAATGCGTGCCGAAACTGTCGGATCATCTGGCTGAAAAGACAGGTGGAGTTGTGTATCATCCGCGTAGCAGTGATAGGAAAAGCCATGTTTCCTAATGACAGAGCCTAGGGATGTCATGTATACAGAAAATAGCAACGGACCAAGCACTGAGCCCTGAGGCACCCGTGTCAAGATGTTGGGACTCGGAGACCTCACCTCTCCACGATACTCTAAATGACCTACCTGAGAGGCAAGACCTGAATCCATTCTAGGACCACTCCAGAGACACCCATAGCCTTGAGGGTCGACAGGAGGATGTAATGGTTGACAGTGTCAAAGGCGGCAGATAGATCCAGCAGGATAAGAACTGATGAGTTTGAGGTAGCTATTTCCAGTCTCAGTGCTTCAATGACAGAGAGCAGCGCTGTCTCAGTGGAATGACCGCTCTTGAAACCAGACTTGGTTGCTGTCCAGGAGGTTGTTCTGGTTGAGATAGGATTAGAGTTGGTTACATACAACACGTTCAAGAGTTTTAGCAATGAATAGGAGGAGAGATACCGGTCTGTAGTTTTCTAACAGTGCAGGATTAAGAGTGGGTTTCTTCAGTAGTGGTGTAATACGCGCCTCTTTAAAGAGTGTGGGAAATGTACCAGTGGTAAGAGACGAGTTGAGAATGTGGGTCAGAGTGGGAACAACCGATGGAGAGATGGCCTGGAGGAGATGGGATCTAGTGGGCAGGTAGTCGGGTGGTTAGAAGAAATTACCTTGGAAACGTCGTCTTCAGAAAGGAGAGAGAAAGAGGGGAGCGAGCATGTGTCTAGGGGTCGGGCGTGATCAAGAGGCGGTGGCGCAGAGAATTGACTGCTGATGGTGGTCGTTTTCTTAACAAAGGGCAGGTGGGCAAAGAAGAGCAGAGAAGGTTTTAAAGAGAGTACGAGTGTCAGGAGAGTTGTTGATTTTAGCGTGGTAGTACAGGGTTTTCGCAGAGGAGACATCAGCAGAGAAAAAAGAAAGGAGAGACTGATAGAGCAAGAGGTCAGTAGGTTCATTAGATTTGCGCCACTTTCTCTCGGCAGACCTGAGCGTGGCATGATGCTTACGGAGAACATCAGATAACCAGGGGGCAGAAGGGGATGCACGAAATGGCCTAGATGTAAGAGGGCATAAGCTGTCTAGGCAGTAGGTTAGTGTGGAGCAAAGAGTGTATGTGGCGCTGTTAGCATCCAAGAGAGAGAGCTGGTCAGAGGGAGAGAGCGTGGCAGAGACCGCAGAGAGGATAAGCGGGAGGGAGAGAGTGATCGTAGGTTGCGCCGGAATGTGACCAGTGGGGAAGGATGTTTAGTGTCTGGAGAGGTTAGGTCGAGATCAAGAGTGATTAGGAAATGATCCGACATGTGCAGTGGGGTGACCTGGGGGTTATGAGTGGAGCAGTAGCGTGTGTAGATAAGATCAAGTTGGTTACCAGATTTATGGGTTGCTGAAGTGGACACTCGCTTGAGGTAAAACGACGCAGTCAAGTTGTTGAAGTCGGCAGCCTAAGGTTTTTCAAGGTGGATATTGAAGTCTCCAAGTACCACCAGAGGATAACCATCCTCGGGGAAGGATGACAGAAGCGCGTCAAACTCCTCCAAGAAAAGTCCAAGCTGAGCCTGTGGGACGATAGATGACTGCAACATGAGTTTTAACAGGGTAGATGACAGTAACGGCATGAGACTCGAATGAGATGTTGTCACATGAGGGTGGCAACTGTTTGAATTTCCAGTCGTTAGGAATAAGTAGACCGGTTCCTCCACCCCTCCCTGATATGCGTGGCCTGTGGGAGAATGTGTTATTATTGGAGAGGGCAGCCGGTGTCGCAGTGTTCTCTGGTTTGATCCAGGTTTCAGTAAGTGCTAAAAGAGAAAGACCAGAATGTTTAGCAATAGCTGTGATGAAATCTGCTTTGTTAACAGCAGATTGGCAGTTCCATAAACCAATGGGAAGTGTGATTGAGGTGGTTTTGGATGCTGAAAGAGTGCGCAGATTATTAGCATTAGCCTTGCGTGGCCTTCTACGTGATACCGGTGATTTACGAGTTGTAGTGAGAGTAGGGATTTGAAAACACATAGTGAAAAACAGGGAATAAGGAATTTACAAGACAAAAAAAGAGAAGAGGATAAATAAAGTGCAATAGTTGAAGTGCAAAACCGTAATACTCAAGTGCCTTGTCGGTGTCCTTGCTCGGTGGAGTCGCACAGGTAGAGTCGATGGTCTTTACTCTCTTCGGTCTTCACGCGACCGCTGCACACGGTGGTTAATCCCACTTAAATACCCTTCTGAATCACGCAATTGAATTCAGCAGGACACGCCTTCCAATATCTCCCAATCACACGTGAACCAAACGCAACTCACAGCACGTGACAAAGCGGTTGTAAACAAAGCAACGAAACTGCGCTAGACTCAATAAGACACGATTAATCAATTACACTTACGAATTTCAGTTGATTCTTAAGCTGCAACAAACTGCTTCTCTGACTTTAAGTCAGAGGAAAACAATTAGTGTAGCTTACATTGTAAACACTTATTTTTAGATAAAGTTCCAAAAGCTATACACACACACCAGTTATCAACATTGAGCAAAGTTAAGAAATTTGCAACACTTGCACAGGCATGTTAACCATTAGTCTGTTGTAGTGGAGCCCTCATGCCAAAATATGTGATCAAATTGCCAAATTATTCTAGTCAAACAAGTGCAGGAAACACATCGTATGGCATGTTACGTCAAAATTGCAGATACAAGGGAGAAGGGGCTACTGTTGATGGATCTGTAGAATTGAAAAGGTACAAAAGACAATAAAAAAAAAACAATATAGTTTAGGTTAATGAAGGTAACGGAGGCAGTTTACTTGCTTCAGTACTCCATTTCATGAGACTACAGAACACTCAACACTTGTTTTTAATGATGGCAAAAGAACTCATCACAAGATAGGGTTAAGATAACATCCAACATGCACACCAGAACTGCAATAACATTTAACATACTCACCAGGGGCCCGTTCTTCGTACGTCGCTAACTCGGTTAGCTGGATTTGATTGTTGACGGTTTGGCATGATCTTGGATTGTTTGGTTCTTGGACGCTCATCCTGGACTTGCTGTCATAGCAACAGGTCCGTAAGCTTGAACCTGCTCGGGAGCAGGCTTACTTCATGTAAACAGGATTAGAATGCGGCTTTATAAGAGGAGGAGATAGGTAAGTCTGTCGCAGCCATGTCTTGTCCATTTTTACGACAGCAACCTGTTGCGGAAGGTGCAAGAATAATTCACAGAGCTTTTCGAATTAATCGCGTATTGCGGGATAGACAGGATCCTTTAGCGCAGCGCGATAGCGTCATTGTTGAGAGATACCGTTTTTCTCGTGAGGGTGTTATTTACATCATTCATTTGTTGGAACCACACATTACGTGTTCAACACGGAGGAGCCGGGCTTTAACAACAGCACAGACTGTGTGCATTGGCCTGAGATTCTTTGCGAGTGGCACGTTCCTTTACACTATTGGAGATGCAGAGAACTTGGTGAAAAGTGCTGTCTGTCGTGCCATTCGCAAAGTTTACCTGGCGCAAGCAGTTTTTAGGGGTTTTTGTGGTATTTCCAAGCCACTTAAGACCACAGGTTGTAAAGCAGGATTTTTTGCTATTGCAGGTACATTTATAATTGTTAATGACATGCAATCATGACCATACCAATAAGTATGACTAACAGTATGTGTCCTTCAGGCTTCCCTAACGTGATTGGTGCCATAGACTGCACACACGTCCCCATCAAGGCCCCAATGAGGGGGATTTTGTGAACCGAAAGGGAGTTCACAGTGTAAATGTGCAGGTAAATTACAATTACCATTTATAATATTCCTGATTAGTAATATATTACTTGAAAAAAAAGTAATGAAATCAAAAAGTATGCAGTTGACTGACTAAAATCTCTTAGATGGTGTGTGACTATGTTCCATATCACCAATGTGGAAGCAAAATGGCCAGGATCAGTGCATGACTCAAAGACACACATTTATGCACATTATTTGAACGTGGTAAGGGAACATACAGTTCAAGCTCACAGTATTATACACAGTATTATGCTGAGCCTAACAGAACTGCATTTTTCCATTATACAGGGGATTTTGACGGGATCCTGCTTGGAGACAGGGGCTATGCCTGCAGGCAGTATTTTATGACGCCCTTCCCTGAGCCAAACCCTGGACCTCAAACCCGTTACAATGCAGCTCTAGCCAGGATAAGGGCACACATTGAAATGACCTTTGGGCAACTAAAGGGAAGATTTCAGTGTCTGAAAAGTCTGAGGGTTGCACCTGACAGGGCCTGTGACATAATTGTTGCATGTGCCATATTGCATAACATTGCCACAATCAGAAAGGAAAAGACCCCTGTGGTGGGGGTGCAGCCTGATGATGACCTCCAGCCAGTGCACTTGGACCAACCTAGTGGCAGAGCTGCACGGGACAGAATTGTGGAACACCATTTTTAAATATAATAAAAGACAAGACAAATATGCTTAGTTCCTTGAGTTTTATTGAAAATATTCTTTATAAAGAAAGCCAGCAAGTCATCTTTTGCCTGCAATAAGAGATAGTTATGTTAAGTCAGAAATACTACTATGTGTGAAATAGTGTATTAGCACTTCTGAAGGTCCTTTTGAAGCAACTCTATCTCCAGTGAAATTTTTCTCTTTTTCAAGTTGTCGAGTTCTATTTCTCCTCTTAATTTCTCTTTTTTCAACTCAAAATACTCAATTTTCTGTTTAAGATGCCGTTTATATAGGGTACGGATGTCACCCTGTGTAATTTCGTGAAAAAAAGGGTCAAAACATGCCTCATGCAACAAAAGTAAAAGTACAACACTGCCCCACCTCTGTATCAGCAGTTCTTTGTGCAGACTGTTCTGGAAGCCTTTCTGTAGGCCTTTCTCTAGGTGTGGACTCCTGCAACTCATGTTGCAGACAGAAAGAATAGGTACACAAGTATATACAAATTAGGGTAAAGTTGTTTATGCACTTACAGGTTCTTCCTCCAAAGGACAATCTGAGAGGGTTTCTTCACTGTACTGTGCAATGGAAATAAATGGGTATTACAAAGTGTTGCACTCTTTCCTTGTGATGTAAAAGTTAGAAAAACACAACTTACTGCATATGGTTCAGCCACCACTTGCTTGGGAACAGGTAAAAGTGTTGGTGTATTATCTAAAACTGCACAAAAGAGGGGGGACATAATGTCATTACAATTAACTACACTGTAAACAAAATTGTGATTAATAACTCATGGCAACATATTTTATATGTACTTAAAGTTTAGAAGTTTTCACTTCCCAAACATTTCAAATGACTGTACCAGCCATTTGGATTATACTTCATTTAATGCAGCAACAAACCATTTTACAGTGTACTAAGAGAATTGAAAGCTCATTTAGCCTACCAGTAATGAAGGTGTGGCTGCTACTGGTCCCTGGCTTTGGGTCTAAGGAAGAGCTGCCCCCAGGGATGCCCTCCACAATGGG
Organism: Triplophysa siluroides; assembly: GCA_006030095.1. Classification (NCBI taxonomy): domain Eukaryota; kingdom Metazoa; phylum Chordata; class Actinopteri; order Cypriniformes; family Nemacheilidae; genus Triplophysa; species Triplophysa siluroides. The sequence continues at coordinate 23,391 of VCII01000373.1, forward strand.
TCGGTTTGAATTCAACCCAAGGGCCAGCTCTTCTGCTGGGTTATATTGTGGGGGTGCAGGACCACCACCTGTTTTTTTTCTTTCAGCCTTTTTCTTGGTGGCTGTTATAGACAAACACATCATTTAACAGTGGCTTTTAAAAAGAGGAAAAAAGTGGCTTTTTAAAATAAGGACTGTATAATAAGTAAAGGCTACAATTTTGTAGAATATTTTTGTACTTCACTTTTACTTGTTCCCATGTTCTAGTGGGTCCCGTGGTGGCTCTGACATAAAAGCACAAAGTTTATGAAATAAAAAGAAAATGCACTAATACATACAGTAGAAAGTGATAGAAACATCTAACATGGACACCACTTACGCATTTAATTTGTCTGCTACTTTTTGCCAGCCCTCTCTCCTGGCTTTTGCAGACTTTGAGGTGTTCCCTGGTGTTTTAATTAAACTTTCAAATTCGGCATAACCTTCCATTAAAAGCTCTTGTTCTGCTTGGGAGAAAAACTGGGCGCGTTCTTTAGCCATGCTGAACAGCCAATAACAGCGTTGCTGATCATTGTTTCTACTATCGATACATATCCCCTTTTAAACCAGTGCAAGAACGCGCAATTATCTCAGATAACTCAATCCAGCGATACTATTCATAAGCGGCAGGTGTGTTCGAAGAACCCAATTAGCCGGATCATGATTAGCACGATGATATCATCTTGGATGTGTCATTTGATCTCGGATGTAATAAGCGACGTACGAAGAACGGGCCCCAGGCCAACAACATGCAAAACATGCAAAAACATACTGGCCTTACCACAAGACCTTACCCAGTGTGTAAAACCATTATACCTAACCAGAAGAAAACCTTTACTTACCCAACCTGTAAAAAAAACACCACTCCCCCACCAAGTCAACAGACCTGTATACCCTGGCCAACACTCATTTTATACAAAAACAAAAAAAGGAAAATCCAAAAGCTTTTGTAGACATGCCATTAAATGCATGTTTGTTTTTATACAAATGTCCTCACGCTTTGGAAAGAACGTTAAAGGAAAACACATATAAAACTCAAGCAGCAGAAACGTTTGCTTTAGGATGCATGCTACTATTAAACCACAAAGAACATTTAATTCTGCAAAAACACATTACATTGAGAGATGTAAACAAGTAAAAGTCTGTGATACATGTGTGTTGTGTTAATAGAGGAGATTGTAATAGTTATAAACTGCTCTGAGCCTGAGGGGTTGAACATCCAAATGCAGCTTCAATCCACAAACAATACAGGCAATGGTCAGGGTAGTCAAAAAAACCCCAGCATATACCATGAGACAGGCAATGGTCAGGGCAGGCGTCAAAGGTTCAGAAGACGATAACTGCTGTAGACAGGGGTAATGAGACACAGGTGACAATAATTAGGCACAATGAGTCCATGCTAAGGATTGTAGGAATTGTAGTCCAGAGTGCATGTATACCTTGGTGAATAAAATATATACTTTTTTGTAACCCTACACTATAAATATACGAACAAAATATAGCACAGTTTTAAATATATTAAAAGTATATTAGCAACATACTTTAACTTATTTTTTACCATTAAACTTCAAAACTACTTTTAAAGAAGTATAATTTAGTATACGGTGGCTTAGTGGTTAGCACGTTCGCCTCACACCTCCAGGGTTGGGGGTTCGATTCCCGCTTCCGACTTGTGTGTGTGGAGTTTGCATGTTCTCCCCGTGCCTCGGGGGTTTCCTCCGGGTACTCCGGTTTCCTCCCCTGGTCCAAAGACATGCATGGTAGGTTGATTGGCATCTCTGGAAAAAATTGTCCGTAGGGTGTGAGTGCGTGAGTGAATGAGTGAGTGAGTGTGTGTGCCCTGCGATGGGTTGGCACTCCATCCAGGGTGTATCCTGCCTTGATGCCCGATGACTCCTGAGATAGGCGCAGGCTCCCCGTGACCCGAGGTAGTTCGGACAAGCGGTAGAAAATGGAATATCATATATTTCAAAAAGTGGTAAAATGTTTGAAAGCCTGCTTTTACAATATACTGTATTTTCCATGAAATATATGTATTGCACAAATGTGTGTTGTAATGGCGTTTTTAAGTTCAGTAATGTTTATTTTGCTAATACATTTACATTTACATTTACATTTAGTCATTTGGCAGACGCTTTTATCCAAAGCGACTTACATTGCACTTATTACAGGGACAATCCCCCTGGAGCAACGTGGAGTAAAGTGTCTTGCTCAAGGATACACTGGTGGTGGCTGCTGGGATCGAACCAGCAACCTTTTGATTTACCAGTTCAGTGGTTTAACCCACTAGACCACCATCTCCACAATCTCTGCTAATACTGTCAAAGAATCACTTTACAATCATAAATCCTTCTGTAGAAACTTGCCAATGCTAATACTATGTGGCGCACAGTGTCATACACAGAAAGAAATTAATAAAACATTTATCATTAAACACATTGTAACAGTACTTATGTAAAGTACGTAACATTCAACAGATAAAAGAAAAAAAAAACATTGAAATGGTATGCCATTAAAGTGGCAGTCCGTAAGTTCTTATGAGTAAAAATGAACTAAAACCAATTATTGAGCAAGTACATGAAAGAACAGAACAGGTAAGACATTACTATATTTCAATAGATAACACAAAAAACGTAGCGCACTGGTTGTGTTAATACAGACGGGGACAGTTTCATTGGTTGTTCTTTCTTTCTTTGTTTTGTTGGTTATGATAAATGTAATTTGTTTTGTGTTAGCCACGGGCGAGAGCAATTCACCACTACTCCAAGAAAACCATTTCCCTTCCACTGTCAAGTATTGGTGCTTAGGTAAAATGATTTTAGTTCTGTCACAAGATGTTTCTGTCAGTTTTGTGATATGCAGATTATCTACTGCACTGTTTGCATAACACAAGGTTTTTATACTCCCTTTATATATATATATATATATATATATATATATACCTTTTAGAACTACTGTTTTTTTGCAATCGTGGTATACGAATTGGTGAAGCAGGGTGCCATGCATCGTGGTCGCTAATTGTCCGGTGTCATGCAGATTTGTGATCCAATCGGAACATAGGATGGATTATAATAGACCTTGAGCGCATAATGACCGGTATGCGGCATTCATGCGTTTCATGTACGAGTGGTAGGTGTAGAGCGCCTCATTTTAAATGGGTGTTTGAGATTCCTTATGTTAATAACATCACTTCTCTTTCTTCTGACCGTTCCCCAACCGGCGGTGGCAAACCGTCCGGATCCTCAACCACGCACTCGGAAACGATGCGTGATGCAGATGAGATGTCGCTCGCAGCATCGGAGGGAGATCTGCTGGCATCCGACCCTGAGGAATCCGAGCTCCCCCCCCAGGGGGGTCGAGCTCAGGACGAAGCAGAGGTTGAGATGTCGGCCATGCTAACCCAGGCTGCCGCGAGCATTGGGCTGCAGTGTACGCCACTGCCTCCTCCCCAACGCTCGCGGTTGGATACTTGGTTCCTGGGGTCGGAGCGCGGTTCCAAACCGCGCCCACCCCCGGTGCCATTTTTCCCGGAGGTGCATGAGGAGCTGTGCAAGACTTGGAGCGCGGCACTCACGGCTCGCTCCAGTCAAACCAGCTCCGGCTGCCTTACTTCCCTCAAAGGTGGGGCAGCAAAGGGCTATGTCGAGATCCCCCAGGTGGAGCGTGCGGTTGCGGTGCAACTGTGCCCGCAGACGGCTGCCACCTGGTGGAATCGACCTCGCCTTCCGTCCAAAGCCTGTAAGACTTCGGCATCTCTGGTGGCGAAAGCTTATAGTGCTGCGGGCCAGGCTGCCTCCTCTCTCCACGCCATGGCCATCCTGCAGGTCCACCAGGCCAAGGCGTTGAGAGAGATCCACGAGGGTAAGACCGACCCAGGGATAATGCAGGATCTTCGTGCTGCCACTGACCTCGCTCTACGGGCGACCAAGGTGACGGCACGAGCCCTGGGTCGGACGATGTCCACACTAGTGGTCTAGGAGAGACACCTCTGGCTCAACCTTGCGAGGATGAGTGACGCCAAGAAAGTCTGCTTTCTCGACGCACCCATCTCGCAGGGTGGGCTGTTTGGCGACACTGTCTAGAACTTCGCACAGCAGTTCTCGGCGGTGAAGGAGCAGACGGAGGCTATAAGCCACATTCTACCGCATCGCGACTCGGCCGCCTACAGGCCTCCGAGTTCTCACGCCAAGTCTGCTCCCCAACAGCCCAGGGATCCTTCGACGTCCGCCCCGGTTCCTATGCACCCCCAGGTTGCATCCCGGAAGAGGAAGTCGAAAGGGAAACCTCTCCACCCCGTCAGCAACCTTCCAGGAAGAAGAAACACTGACGGGAAGACTTTGGGGGGAAATAACATCTGGCCCGACCCTCACAGTTCCACCTCTTCCTCCCTGAGGGGAGGAAGGTGTGCGGGTACTAAACTATCTCAAAGACTGCCCTATCTTGGCATACTCGCGAGATCTGTTATGTACACAAAGGGACCTGGTGCTCCGGCACCTAGATTGATTGGGACTCCAGGTCAACCGAGAGAAGGGCAAGCTCTCCCTAGTGCAGAGCATCCTCTTTTTCGGTATGGAACTCAACTCCGTCACCATGTCGGCGCAACTGTCCGCAGTACGCGTCCAGCCAGTGTTGAACTGCCTGGAACATTTCAGGCAGACAGCGGTCCCCCCTGAAACAATTCAGAGGCTCCTGGGACACATGGCGTCCTCGCGGGGTAATACCCCTCGGGTTGATGCACATGAGACCGCTCCAACACTGGCTCCAGAGTCGAGTTCCGAGCAGGCTGCGGCCTCTCGTGCGGGACAAGCACGTGCTGGTCCGAGGACAGCACTATAGCTGTAGCGTACATCAGATCGTCAGGGTGGCGTTCGCTCACAGCAGCTAACACAACTTGCTCGACGCCTCCTCTGGTGGAGTCAACATGTGACCCGTTCCCTGCGGGCCACACACACCCCGGGCAAACTGAACTAGACAGCTGACGCGCTCTCTCGTTAGTTGACGCCTCATGGAGAGTGACGACTCTACCCCCGCGCAGTCCAGCTCATTTGGATGCTGTTCGGGTAGGCCCAGGTAAACCTGTTCGCCTCCCGAAACACCACCATTTGCCCGCTTTGGTATTCCCTGTCTGAGGCAGAGCCCTCGGCACGGATATCCTTGCGCACAGCTGACCGCGGGACGGGCGGAAGCACACCTTCCCCCCCCAGGAGCCTCCTTGCACAGACACTGTGCAAGGTCAGGGAAGAGGAGCACCAAGTGTTATGGGTTACACCGCACTGGTCTAACCGCACTTGGCTTCAGAGTTGATGCTCTGGACAGCGACTCCCCCTGAACCATTCCCCTGACAGAAGACCTGCTCTCTCAGGGGAAGGACACATTCTGGCATCCCAGATCAGACCTCTGGAACACCCATGTCTGGTCTCTAGATGGGACGAGAACATCCTGAGTTGGCCACTCCCCCTGTATGGAGGAGACCACCACCCAGGCTAGGGCCCCATCTACTTGGCGTCTACACGCCTCTAGATGGCGCCTCTTCTCGTCCTGGTGTCTCTCTCAACGAGAAAGACCCACTGAGGTGCTCGATCAGGATTGTGTTGTCCTTCTTACGAGACTGGAGACTAACATCTCCCCTCCACACTGAATGTGTATGTAGTCGCTATAGCCACATAAACACAACTCAGTTGATGGAAAGTTTCTAGGATGACACGACCTGGTCACCAGGTTCCTAAGGGGCGCAAGAGAGCGGAATCCGCTTCATCTCCGCTCTATACCCTCTTGGGACCCCCATGAGCCCCTCGGAGGTTCCGATCTTCCTCACTCGAGTAAGACGGACCTCCTGATGGCGCTCGCTTCCTTCAAGAGGGTAGGGGACCTCCGAGCATCCTCCGTGTCCCCGGATTCCCTTGAATGCGTGCCCAAAAAGTTCCCACTACTCCCTTCCGGGGCAAAGTGGTGAACTTGCAGGCGCTCCCCATCGGGGAGGAAGACCCAACCCGATTCGTGTTGTGTCCAGCGCATGCATTGCGCCTCTACCCGGACCGCACGCAGAGCTCAGAAGCTCTGACCAGCTCCGTGCCTGTATTGGAGGACAGCAGAAGGGGAAGGCTGTCTCCAAGCAGAGGCTGGCGCACTGGGTCGTGGATGTCGTTACGACGGCATTCCGATCTCAGAATCTCCAATGCCCATTGGCAGTGAGGGCTCACTCTGCATGGGGTATAGCCACCTCCTGGGCACTGGCCAGAAGCGCCTCCCTAGCAGACATCTGTTGAGCTGCGGGTTGGGCTACGCCCAAACACCTTCGCAAGGGTTAACAACCTTTGCGTAAACCCGGTGTCAGCCCATGTCCTACGTGGCGACATGTAGGACTGGCATCCGGGGGGGCGTATGCCTGCGAAAGCACCTTTCCACCCTCCAGTAGGTTGGGTCAGTGTGCTCTCTACCTCTCTTTCTTACCCAAACATATGGCTAAGAATAGGTATCTCACCAACCTCCCTTCTTACCCAAATACTGGTTAAGAACAGGCACTCCATCCATCACTAAGCAGCAGCCCCCCTGGGGGCTGGCTGGGCAGAGCAGCCTTCCCCCTTAGGCCGGGATACCATATGAACTATCACAGATAGCTCTAACCGGACCTAGTGCTACCGGACAGTCTGTAACACCCCTCCGTGGGCTGTTCCGTCTGATGTATCCTCATTTGAGAATGGTTCCCACTCCTTGGAACCCATGA
>VCII01000373.1:30177-205177 GCA_006030095.1 Triplophysa siluroides
CCGCAACGGCTGCCACCTGGTGGAATCGACCTCGCCTTCCGTCCAAAGCCTGTAAGATTCGGCATCTCTGGTGGCGAAAAGCTTATAGTGCTGCGGGCCAGGCTGCCTCCTCTCTCCACGCCATGGCATCCTGCAGGTCCACCAGGCCAAGGCGTTGAGAGAGATCCACGAGGGTAAGACCGACCCAGGGATAATGCAGGATCTTCGTGCTGCCACTGACCTCGCTCTACGGGCGACCAAGGTGACGGCACGAGCCCTGGGTCGGACGATGTCCACACTAGTGGTCTAGGAGAGACACCTCTGGCTCAACCTTGCGAGGATGAGTGACGCCAAGAAAGTCTGCTTTCTCGACGCACCCATCTCGCAGGGTGGGCTGTTTGGCGACACTGTCTAGAACTTCGCACAGCAGTTCTCGGCGGTGAAGGAGCAGACGGAGGCTATAAGCCACATTCTACCGCATCGCGACTCGGCCGCCTACAGGCCTCCGAGTTCTCACGCCAAGTCTGCTCCCCAACAGCCCAGGGATCCTTCGACGTCCGCCCCGGTTCCTATGCACCCCCAGGTTGCATCCCGGAAGAGGAAGTCGAAAGGGAAACCTCCACCCCGTCAGCAACCTTCCAGGAAGAAGAAGAAGAAACACTGACGGGAAGACTTTGGGGGGAAATAACATCTGGCCCGACCCTACAGTTCACCTCTTCCTCCCTGAGGGAGGAAGGTGTGCGGGAGGGGAGGGGGTGGCAAACTATCTTGGCGGCATACTCGCGAGATCTGTTATGTACACAAAGGGACCTGGTGCTCCGGCACCTAGATTGATTGGGACTCCAGGTCAACCGAGAGAAGGGCAAGCTCTCCCTAGTGCAGAGCATCCTCTTTTTCGGTATGGAACTCAACTCCGTCACCATGTCGGCGCAACTGTCCGCAGTACGCGTCCAGCCAGTGTTGAACTGCCTGGAACATTTCAGGCAGACAGCGGTCCCCCCTGAAAACAATTCAGAGGCTCCTGGGACACATGGCGTCTCGCGGGGTAATACCCCTCGGGTTGATGCACATGAGACCGCTCCAACACTGGCTCCAGAGTCGAGTTCCGAGCAGGCTGCGGCCTCTCGTGCGGGACAAGCACGTGCTGGTCCGAGGACAGCACTATAGCTGTAGCGTACATCAGATCGTCAGGGTGGCGTTCGCTCACAGCAGCTAACACAACTTGCTCGACGCCTCCTCTGTGGGAGTCAACATGTGACCCGTTCCCTGCGGGCCACACACACCCCGGGCAAACTGAACTAGACAGCTGACGCGCTCTCTCATTAGTTGACGCCTCATGGAGAGTGACGACTCTACCCCCGCGCAGTCCAGCTCATTTGGATGCTGTTCGGGTAGGCCCAGGTAAACCTGTCGCCTCCCGAAAACCACCATTTGCCCGCTTTGGTATTCCCTGTCTGAGGCAGAGCCCTCGGCACGGATATCCTTGCGCACAGCTGACCGCGGGACGGGCGGAAGCACACCTTCCCCCCCCAGGAGCCTCCTTGCACAGACACTGTGCAAGGTCAGGGAAGAGGAGCACCAAGTGTTATGGGTTACACCGCACTGGTCTAACCGCACTTGGCTTCAGAGTGATGCTCTGGACAGCGACTCCCCCTGACCATTCCCCTGACAGAAGACCTGCTCTCTCAGGGGAAGGACACATTCTGGCATCCCAGATCAGACCTCTGGAACACCCATGTCTGGTCTCTAGATGGGACGAGAAGATCCTGAGTTGGCCCTCCCCTGTATGGGGAGACCACCACCCAGGCTAGGGCCCCATCTACTTGGCGTTACACGCCTCTAGATGGCGCCTCTTCTCGTCCTGGTGTCTCTCTCAACGAGAAAGACCCACTGAGGTGCTCGATCAGGATTGTGTTCCTTCTTACGAGACTGGAGACTAACATCTCCCCTCCACACTGAATGTGTATGTAGTCGCTATAGCCATAAACACAAATCAGTTGATGGAAAGTTTCTAGGATGACACGACCTGGTCACCAGGTTCCTAAGGGGCGCAAGAGAGGCGGAATCCGCTTCATCTCCGCTCATACCCTCTTGGGACCCCATGAGCCCCTCGGAGGTTCCGATCTTCCTCACGAGTAAGACGGACCTCCTGATGGCGCTCGCTTCCTTCAAGAGGGTAGGGGACCTCCGAGCATCCTCCGTGTCCCCGGATTCCCTTGAATGCGTGCCCAAAAAGTTCCCACTACTCCCTTCCGGGGCAAAGTGGTGAACTTGCAGGCGCTCCCCATCGGGGAGGAAGACCCAACCCGATTCGTGTTGTGTCCAGCGCATGCATTGCGCTCTACCCGGACCGCACGCAGAGCTCAGAAGCTCTGACCAGCTCCGTGCCTGTATTGGAGGACAGCAGAAGGGGAAGGCTGTCTCCAAGCAGAGGCTGGCGCACTGGGTCGTGGATGTCGTTACGACGGCATTCCGATCTCAGAATCTCCAATGCCCATTGGCAGTGAGGGCTCACTCTGCATGGGGTATAGCCACCTCCTGGGCACTGGCCAGAAGCGCCTCCCTAGCAGACATCTGTTGAGCTGCGGGTTGGGCTACGCCCAAACACCTTCGCAAGGGTTAACAACCTTTGCGTAAACCCGGTGTCAGCCCATGTCCTACGTGGCGACATGTAGGACTGGCATCCGGGGGGGCGTATGCCTGCGAAAGCACCTTTCCACCCTCCAGTAGGTTGGGTCAGTGTGCTCTCTACCTCTCTTTCTTACCCAAACATATGGCTAAGAATAGGTATCTCACCAACCTCCCTTCTTACCCAAATACTGGTTAAGAACAGGCACTCCATCCATCACTAAGCAAGCACCCCCTGGGGGCTGGCTGGGCAGAGCAGCCTTCCCCCTTAGGCCGGGATACCATATGAACTATCACAGATAGCTCTAACCGGACCTAGTGCTACCGGACGTCTGTAACACCCCCTCCGTGGGCTGTTCCGTCTGATGTATCTCATGAGAATGGTTCCCACTCCTGGTAACCCATGAGCTTCCCCAGGTGGACCTCCACCTCGCGGTTAAGTCAAGTCAAGTCAAGTGTGCTTTATTGTCAATTCTTCCCCATGTACAGTACATACATACAGAGAATCGAAATTGCGTTACTCTCAGACCCTTGGTGCATACAAATAACATTAAACACTGACAGTAGACGTTGAAATATAGATAAATACGATTTAACCATATGTACATACAAACTATATGGCTATACAAATGAGGACATTGTAGAACAATAAAAAGAGAGATAAAGTGACAATAGGCACATGGCAGATAAAGTGCAAACCAGTTAAATAAAACAATACTGTGCAGATGCGAGTAGTGCAAGAAAAAAAAAAGAACAGTCTTTTATCAGACTGTCAGAAGAGGTAGATTTTCAGATTTAACTACTCAGTCCGCACGTTCCATGCGTTCTCCTCCAAGGACGAGACCATACCTATATCCACCATATTACTCCCCACGGGTAGGAGGTAGCCTCTGCAGCGCATCCCTAATTAAGGAAGTTGCACTTACCCGGTGTAAACCCGAGCCGGACGGCCTCTCGCCAGTAGAGAGCTAAGGCCTCCGTCCGTGAAAGGTTACCGGTCAGGGCTGTACCCACCTTTCTCCAAGAAAGCTCTGGAACCCCCCGACCACCACACTGGAAGGTTACAGTTTCGCGAACGCATCGAGCTGACACGCCCAGGCCTGTTACCGTCGCTTCGCTAGAGATTGTGACAAAAGAAGAAACGGTCGGTGTCGAGGAATAATAGAGACGTGAAAGTACGCGTCCTTCAGGTCGATTGCCACGAACCAATCTTGGTGACGAATCGACTCCAAAATGCGCTTCTGAGTCAGCATCCGGGACGGTAGCTTGTGCAGGTACCTGTTCAGGACGCGTAGATCCAGAATAGGGCGCAGCCCTCCTCCTTTTTTTTGGGCACGATGAAGTACAGGCTGTAGAACCCGGAGGACATCTCGGTTATGGGGACGGGCTCGATCGCGCGTTTCGCCAGCAGGGCGGCGACCTCTCTCCGAAGCACGGGGGCATTCTCTCCTCGTACTGAGAAGAACAGAATGCCCCGGAACTTCGGGGGGCACTTGGTGAACTGGATCGCATAACCGAGACGGATCGTTCGGTCTAACCACCGTGACGGGCTGGTATGCGTTTGCCACGCAACCAAGAACCTTGCCAACGGTGTCAGAGGAACGATCTCCTTCACCGTACCTGGGAGGGCTGGTTCGGTGGCTGACAGAGCGGTCACCTCGCACCGGGAAGGATCCCTGGGAGGTTGATGGTTCTGCTGACTTACCTGTTTTGTGGCGCTGGTCGACGCAACGTCGCGTGGAGGTTGTGGTCGTCCGCGCCGTCCATCCTCGCCACTGCGCGCCGAAGGGTGCTGTGGAAGAGGCAAACCCAGGGTAAACAACTCTCTTAACGAGGAGGTGGGCGCCGGGCTTCCCTTCATCCAGATCCTTCAGGACTTTAGCCTGAAAGACCTGGAGGATCGCCATGGCGTGGATGGCGGAAGCAGCCTGTCCAGCAGCGTTATAACCTTTCGACACTAGGGTCGAAGAGAGCTTACACACTCTGGACGGGAGTCTAGGTCGACCCCTCCAGGTGGCAGCTGTCTGCGGGCACAGGTGCACCACTACAGCCAGCTCCACCTGGGGGATGTCAACATAGCCTCGGGCTATTCCGCCATCCAGGGAAGTCACAGCCGCCGAGACCACGAGTGTGGAACGCGCCGAGAAGGGTGCATTCTACGACCTTGTGAGCTCCTCATGCACCTCCGGGAAGAACGGTACCGGGGTGGTTCGCGTTTTTTCACCGCGACCCGAACCCAGGAACCATTCGTCCAGCCGCGAGAATTTCGGGGAGGGCGGTGTAACGCACTGCCCGGGCTAGCATGGCCGACATCTCCGGGTCGGTCCCATCACGAGCTCTACCGCTTGTGGGCGGGAGCTCGGAGAGATCGTCCCCGTCTGATGCCAGTAGGCAGCTGTCCGATGCCGCGACAGAGATCTCGTCCTCATCCCGCTTACGAGTCTGCCCGCTATGGGATGGTCTAAAGCGACATCCATAGCAGTCCCCATATCACCCCCGCTGCTCATCGAGGCGGTCGACTTCGCCGAAGCGGCAGCCGAACTCGCCTGACGGGTTGGCGGCAACAGTTCCGAAGAACGTCGCCAGCCGTGACCGCAACACCTTGATAGACATGTCCTCGCAGACAGAACATGTCGTATCAACGAAACCTGCTTCAGCATGCTTGACGCCCAAACATGTGACGCAGGTTTCATGGCGGTCTGACTCGGGAATGAGTCTGCCGCACCCAAGGACACAGCTGCGAGACATGCTCACAGCTGTAGAAATATGCTCTTTTAGAAAAGGCTCTGTGGAAGTTTGCCGGGAAGTCGAAGGGATGGTCGTCTTCACAGTCAGGGATCCGCTGCTTCCACGTCGCGCCGGCAAGAAAGACTCTCTCGAAGAATGATGATTTGCAGCATATAGTGCAAACAGTTCCGAAGAACAAAAGGTGAGTGAATGACCGCCGCCATCTTCCTTTTATACCCGTATGCACGGGGCGGAGACTGGCGTGGGCGTGCCATTCGCCAATCCTATTGGCGTTTAGAAATTCCTCTCGGAGATGATAGGTTCTCAAGATCAAACCCCAGTCTGTCTCTCAACTCAAAGTCGAGAGACCGACTGAAGGGGAACTCTAGTTTGTGTGATGTGTAGATCAAGTTAAAGGAAGATACAAGGATCATGGCCTTTTCCATTCACTTGACATGTGGCATGCAGCGAAGAACCTTGCAAAGAGCATTTTTTTGGGTGTAACTATAGTAATATTTTGAGATGCCTGAGACATCATACATTTTTTTTACAGGCTGAGATGACATCAGGCCATCGCATTATTTTAGTGTGGATTAAAGAAATTGTAAACCATTTCTGGTTTTGGTGCAAGGAAGCAGAGAACAGGGAACAGTTCAACTGAGTATATTCTCATGTATGCCAGCAAGAGATTCGCATTTTCCCCACCTGTTTATGAGGCACAAACTTTACTTTCTGCACTGGACTACAACCATTGTCAGGCACAGGTGAATGCAGAGGGCAACAAAATGTGAGTAAACACTATTGTTAAGCGTGATATAATAAATGTTTTATGCTGTGTATTATGTGCTTACTATGCTATTTTTAAACATCTCAGTTACAGGAGGCTGTACAACAAAAAATGTAAAAGGTGGTGTTTTTGCCTTAAAACAAAACAAGGACTACATGTACATTCCAGAACTGCAGAAGGCTTGTGAGGAGAAGGCTGCTTTCTGGAACTGGTTTATCAAGTAGAGGGACATTGAGGATCGAAGACCCCAGATACCAGGGCAACTTACCGAACATTCCTCCACTAACTTAAGAGTTACTTCAGACTCAACTTCATAGAGGGGACATAAGTTGAAGTTCATTCAAATGTAGCTTGAAATTTGCAGGCTGTATAACAGTAATTTTACTTGTGTGTTGTCTTTCTCCCAGTTTTTATGATTTACACAAACACAGTCAACATGAAGCACAGCCAAGTCTTCGGGGTAAACAAGCATGACCTAATTGTATTGTCTAATTACATTGAGTCAATTTGTATATTTATTCACCTTTTAATTTTTCATGTATATCTAATGTGCAACTGTTTCAGCTCAAGATATACTACTACATAAAAGCACTAGAAAAGCCAGGTCATTACGATGTGTGAATCTGATAGCCTGTCTAAAAATTATTTGTTGATGGATAACTTTATTAGTAAAAATGTTAGTAGAACAAACAACGTATGTAAAGACAAACAATAAAATAGATGTCAATAAATGCAACTAGAAAATAGTGTTGACAAATTGACAACGTAAATTCTAAAAACAATTTTAATACATAAATAACTATTTACAAATAGGTAGTGGATGTACTAACAAAGAATGTTAAATTTTTTTACTAGTGCAATATTACTGTTGAGGTAATATATACTGTGCAAACATGTATATACCAGGAATAGTTTTGTGCTACAGCCTAATTTAACCATTCTCAAAACTACTATTCTTATTTACAGTATGGTTACAAGTTACAACGTTGGTTGCTAGAGCTCAGCAAACTCCCTCAATGGGCAATCCATTGGAAGGCTCAGTTACTGAACATTTACAAACGCCAATCTATCTTCAGCATGCTTAGGGTTAGTAATCTTCAAGGCCTGTGTGTCTCTTTTTTGCATTTTGCTCTTACTGTAATATAAATCAAAATTGGTAAACCCGGAAGCAAAGATCCGTCGAGACACGCCACGCGAACAGAGCTGAGGAGGTGAGGTCGTCCGGGCAGCTGTAGAGATATGGGGGACACCGTGCAGGATACTAACAGCGCTGGAGCCTGGACAGGGTAAAAGTGCACACTCGAATAGTTAGATAGTCCCAGTAGACAGACTAGACTCTAAGACGAGAGTATAGAATTCAAGATGAGAGTATATCCAAGACGAGAGTATAGAATCCAAGACGAGAGTATAGAATCCAAGACGAGAGTATAGAATCCAAGATGAGAGTATAGAATTCAAGACGAGAGTATAGAATCCAAGACGAGAGTATAGAATCCAAGACGAGAGTATAGAATTCAAGATGAGAGTATAGAATTCAAGATGAGAGTATAGAATCCAAGACGAGAGTATAGAATCCAAGACGAGAGTTTAAATCCAAGACGAGAGTATGAGTGTAACGATCTGACAATGCGTGGTGGGATCGAAGGTGTTTAAGTAATGGGTGAATCAACCGGAGAGTGAAAGCAGGTGTGATATGATGAGGAAGAGGAGAGCCAAGTGTGCAAGGGAAAAGTGGAAAACAAGGGGGCGGGGCAAACACAGACTCCGAGCGCAGGGTGAGTAGTCAGCTCTCCCATGTGCTCGACATAAACAATACAAACGAACACACAAAACAAGTGGGGGTTCAGACCCGAGCCCTGACACCCTATATAATCATATTATTTCCTATGAATTATAAATATATTGATAGCTGGATGTGCACTTTAGAGTAAACAGAATATAATGGATACAGTATGCTAATACTACACTAGCAAAACAAGACTTACAGCAATGCAAAATCAACCACACAAGCTGCATTTCTGTGTTTTTGGGTGGTGGACCTCCATGCACTCTCCTCAATGTTTTTTTGCTTTGCCTTAAATTTTGTCTGGTGACCAAACTAGGTGACCAAATTGCTGGGTGCTTGGCCGTGGGGACAAGGTTTCTGTTTAGGTTTCGTCATTAAAAACCATAAACCAAAAGAAAAACAAAACCATATTTAGAACACTTTTTTATAACTTATTAAAATGATTTATCTTTTCAAACATAATGTAGATTTACATTTACATTTGCATTTAGTCATTTAGCAGACGCTTTTAATAAGCCATATGTCATACAGGAGCAATAATACAATAGGTGCTAATACAAAGTTACTAGTTTCAACAAAAGCGAGAACACTACCTGTTGAGAGAGAAAGAGAGTTAGTGTTTTTTTTCCTCTCATTTGTCTGTCAAGTATTCGCAGAAGAGATGGGTTTCAAGTAGTTTTTTGAATGTTGTGAGAGATTGTTGACCGGACTGCGTTAGGAAGAATGTTCCACCAGGAAGGATTTGTGAAGGAGAATGAGCACCATTTCACCAGCCTACACTTCACATAAGAGGCCTGTAGGTGGCACTGTGGCTTCATTAACAGCGATAGTTTCATCAAATACATTTACATTTATTCATTTGGCAGAGGCTTTTATCCAAATGACTAACAATAGGAGAGCATATCAATAATTTGTCAACACGCTAAACCTTACCGTTAGGTTACAAGCCCATGCTACTAGAGGATTAAAGCTGGAGTAAGCAAAGGATAGAATGAACAACTAGAGGTTTTTTTTGACACAAGACATAGACAGTTATTGGTTAGTCAAATAAGTGCGGAACAGGTATGTTGTAATAGTAAACGGTGTATCAATATACTTACAGTTGTTCTCAAAAGTTTACACAACCCTTGCAGAATCTGGAAAAAGCTGAAACTTCTGGAAAAATAAGAGGATTTTCGAAAATTAAGGTTTATTTTCAATTTAGTCCTGCCCTGAGCAAGTTATTTCACTAAAGACATGTTAACATAAAGTTCACACTAAAGAATAATAACAGAATAAAAAAATAGCCCAGGGCATACGCCCCTGATTCTTAATACTGTACGATGTTACCTAAACAATCAATGACAGATTTTATGTTTAGTCATAGTTTATCATTTATTCATATAAATGCCTCATTCATTCATAGTTGTTTAAGGGTTTCTTGTTTGTCATGAGTCATTAGACTGTCCACTGATCTTCAAAACAATCACACAGGTCCTTTTCAGCATTTCTGGATATTTGACTCATGTCCAGCAGTAACTGTATGATGTTGAGATTCCTCTTTTTACATTGAGGACGATATTACAATGGATAGAAACTTTCAGTTCAAAGACAACACCATTCATTAAAGACAGGTGGGTGTAAACCTCTGAAAATGACAACTGGTGTAAATTGTTATTTTTTCATTTACTAATGTCCTTCAGAAGATTTAAAAATACATAAATGTTTTCAGGAGTCTCATGATTGTCCTCAATGTAAAACTTTATGTTAACATTTCTTTAGTGAAATAACTTGCTCAGGGCATGACTAAATCAACTCAAAATCCTCTTATTTTTCCAAAAGTTTCAGCTTTTTCCAGATTCTGCAAGGGTTGTGTAAACTTTTGAGCCCAATAATTTACCATTAATGCGACTTTAGGTGCTGCATGGTTTTGCTTTGTGGTCAGTTAACATCCATTTGATCAGTGGTGCAATTTCATTTATTCTAATAGATCTAATAGATTATAGTAACTTGTTATTGATACAAAATGATACCTTTGTGTTATTCCATATTGTTCATAGGCCTAAACTGATCGATCTTACTATCCTGCAGACTTGAGTCTGCTATCAGAGAGGAAGAGTTTGATGTTAGTTTGTTAAAAGTCTTCATGCGTGTATTCAAGACAATGTTTCATAAGTTCATATAACGTTTATAAACATTTAACTTTTAATAAAGGGTTTAAAACAACATCCCCATGTTCAGTTCCAAGTGAATAGACTAGGTGAAAGTGATATGATATATAATGTCCTTCTATTAGTTGTAGGGCGGTGGGGGGCCAGAATTCTCCAGCTACGGCCCTGTGTGGGTGATCTTTAACTGATATCAAATGTTATGTCATAGTGAGTGAATACAGCGGAGTCACTAGGGTTATGTTTACAGTGTGTTTAATGACAGGGCACTTCGTGGGATGATGAAGCAGATTTTCAGCTCAAGTTGTTTGCATGCAGGTTTCTGAAGCTCTGGAGTTATATAGAGGACTGTATTCATACACAAAACACATACTGTATATACAGTGGATACTGATCAGGCTTAGCAACATATATAATATTAACAATATATTTGATATCACTTTGATTTAAAGATATTTTAGCGTTAACACCACATATACTGTATTTACAAAAAAACAAGTCTTTTTCTACATCTTCCTCTTTTCCTTCTACGGGTACGTCTCTAACATGTGCTGTCTTGGAGAATTTTATTGCTCTGTTAGGATCAATGCCTTCATTGTTAACCTATTTAGCACAAGTAAAAATATAATTAACTCGTTGTGTGGCATTATTTTATGAACCTGTTGCATTATTTTGCAGCTTGAGTAGAGGCGTTAACAATCTACTCCACTTTTAAAATCTCCCTTTTGCTTATGAAGTAAACACATAAAGGTTATTACAATGATTAATTACATAATGACCATACATTTTTGCTCAGAAGCAAAACAATTCTGTTTTCTGATGTTCTGAACTGTCTGAACTTTTAACAAGAACTGGACCATATATCAGAGCAAACACATAGAAAATCAATACATATACAATGGGTTCAATTCGTATAAAAGAAGTTCCAAGTGCTCAAGCAAATTAAAATCGTACATGATCATTTTGTTGGCTTTGTGACTTGCAACTTTTGCAAAGGGAAATTAAATTCTGTTGAGCCCTAGATCATATTGCTCGATAGAAAGGTTCTTGTGCAAATTAATTTATATACAAAGCAGGGTTTTCCTAGATACCTAGCGAATGCATTTACACATTTACATTCAAAAAGTTAGTAAGGAGATTTGCTATAGACAAACAAGGCGCAAGAAGCAAGCAGTTATTTTCATGCTCAAAGCTCAGTAATGGTTTGTGTGTCAAAGAGAAACACGGGGGAATATGGGTAAAAAAACTGTGCAAAGATTCAGGAACATTCCATGAGAATGACCAGGTGTGTACAAATCATATGGCGATATATCCATAATGGCTTGATGACAGTACTAAGGTTGTGAAACAGTTGTCAAATGTTGTGTGTTCTTCACGGGCCTGAAAAATCACATGTATCCTAGTTCATAATAAAACTGAATATCACAGTTAGCAACTTTAATTTCCCTCTATTCTCTGTTGTCTAGTTTAGAAGTGGAGTGTGTTGACGCTGAGCTTTGCTTCTGTAAATTCTTAAGAGCCATCAGTTTGAATGGAAACCAAAGTTGGACGTTTTAGTCGTTTAGTGGACGTTTAGTGTCTAAACGAAAACAGATGATGAGATCAAATAGCTATCATGAATCTGTTTCATGTAGTGTTTACATCCCATTCCTTCACAAATAATGATTACAAGACAAGCCTTCATTTTCTAACCTCTTTTGTACCATTCAAAATTCTAATTTACCATTTTATTATTTTATAGTAACCAGACAAAACTTTTTTTGGATGGCAGTCCACAGTCTCTGTGTGAAAAAAGCTCTTGAATGACCCGACACAACAACATTTGCTCAGACTTTGGTCTCTGGAAGTTTTTTTGACAATTCCGAGATCTGAGATTCTTTCACAGTGTGGTCTTTTCAGAAAAATGTTAGCAAACCATTCATGCGATGACAACACGATAAACCCTGATCACTGCATCGTGAACAAATCTTGTAAGTAATTTATTGATTATAGTTGTTAACGGTCCGTTTCATGTTTGGTTAAACGATATCAATCCTAATCCTGGAGAAATGGTGAAGAGGTCAGAGTGCACACTGGTTAATGTGTAAAAGCAGGTATTCCAGCTCACACATCACCTCTGTCCCATTCACGCCGGAACCACCCCCTTCTTCCCTCGGTACAAATAACAACAATCAAGGCAACACACAGCAGAGCGTTTCCAAAGCTAGCTCTGTAAGTGACTTTCTGAGAGATGGAA
This sequence comes from Triplophysa siluroides, assembly GCA_006030095.1. Classification (NCBI taxonomy): domain Eukaryota; kingdom Metazoa; phylum Chordata; class Actinopteri; order Cypriniformes; family Nemacheilidae; genus Triplophysa; species Triplophysa siluroides. The sequence goes on from VCII01000373.1 coordinate 42,468, forward strand.
GTCTCAAGCTCATTGGTGTTGCTCTTAATACTGGCCGTGTTGGTGTTGGTCATATGGCGGAGGACGACGAGTGGACGTTCTTTACCTCCAGGCCCGCTGGCACTGCCACTGATTGGCAACTTACATGTGATGGACAAACATGCACCCTATAAAAGCTTCACAAAGGTAAGAGAGAAGGCAAATCTATGCGTGTCTTTTTCTGTTCTGTTTATCTTTCCTATTCCTATATACTTTCCTGTGGCTCAGTGGTAAGAGCATTGCGCTAACAACGCAAGGTTGTGGCTTCGATCCCAGGGGATTGCAAATACCTATGTAAAATGTATAGGATAAAGCAATGTAAGTCGCTTTGGATAAATGCGTCTGCCAAATGCATAAATGTAAATGTAAATGTATTCATCCACAAACGACACAGTTCATTGTAAAGCCATTGCAGGTGTAATGCAGATGTAGTTGTGATGACTCATGGAAACAGATAGCGAACAGACCTATAAAGCGGGCGTAACACACAAGGTTTTTGCCAATCTCATATTAATCTGGAGTACCTATAGAGTAGTATTGCATACTTTGTATCTTCGAAGAGTATTACGTTTGACCACATTTATAAAAGATAGACACAGCTTTACGATTGTTTCCGAAAACTTATGGCGCTTACGGGGGGAGGGGTAGGCTGAACTAAAGCACGTGCGCACCCATTGTCAACAAAACACAGACATCAGTTTCACTCACCGCATGCGGTTCATGTCCGGCATCTTTTAGCGCTGGGACGGCTTCATGTATTAGTTTCAAACCATCTCCAAATCCAGCATTATATCCACCGTTTATATAGCATTCATCACCCAAATGCAGCGAACAAACAAACACATCAACTTCACAAACGTATACTCTCTCTCACTCCTGCACACAAGTGAAAGTGACGTCTGCGCATGCTCCTTCTCCTGCTCTCCTTGTGGCCGCAAGCTTTTCCGGGAAAATTGTCCAACAAGAGATTATCTTTTTTTATGTCCGAAAAAAACTTTCTGAAACCTGTACGATCGCAGGGGGAGTGTATCGAGCACAGAAACTCAAAGAACTTAAACAGCGATATAGTCAGACAAATCAAGTTTAAGTTAGCTGTATTTTCTCAAATATCTTACTTGACCCAAACTCAAAATCATTCCTTTACATATTTTTTCAGCACTCAAATCCTGACTGATGAAATAAACTAATTCACAGGAAAGACATACCAAACATGAGCGTTTATAAAGAAAACTCAGATCGACTGAATTGTTACTTCACAGAAAACTAAAATCAACATCAACACTGTCAAAACAAGTACAAAACTGTACATTTTCCGTCACTGGTGTAATAGAGGTTTCTTTTTTTGCCTTTACATGTATTCAACACAAATTATTGTGAAACCTCTTCGACCTCTTATTTCCAACTATTTCAGAGCACCATCAGAATTTATAATCAAACATTTTCATGGATTATGGCTATTCTGCATGGCATCTTGTAATAAAAAAAATTATATTATGAACTCATAATGATATGGATTCAAGTTAGATAAAACTAGATTTTCCAGGTTTTACCTAAGCACAACATTACAAGTAATGTTAAGTCATAATTAGTTAATTGTAAATAAAAATAACTTTAGGGTTTATGTGTAAGGACTCATTAGAGATGTTATTTTGGTAGAAACCGAAACACTGTGGCAAACATGACACAGAAAGAAGCTCTGGCTGGTGTGTAATAATAAATGCTGGTCTTTTAAACAGTGGAGCAAAACCTATGGGCCTGTGATGACGGTGTACCTCGGGCCTCAGAGAACAGTAGTTCTGGTGGGTTATGAGACCGTGAAGGAGGCCCTCGTGGAACACGCAGAAGACTTTGCATCCAGAGCTCCTATTCCATTCCTATGCAGAGTTTTGAAAGGCTACGGTACGTGAAGAGTTTGTGTTTGCCTGACGTTTATAAACAAATTCATTGTAGTTCATTCTGGTTCTCAACTCTGGCCTGCGAGTTTAGCCCCGAGCCTGTTAAAACACAATTGAACAAGCTAATCTAAAGTCTTCAGGAATAGACGTGTTCAAATCTATCAGCGTTTGACATTAAAATACAGCGAGAGCGATTCAAGTGCCAACTGCTCCGTATGCGTTTGAATCGCTCTCGCTGTATTTTAATGTCATACACCAAACTATCTGAGCAGATCTGCATTCAATTAAACGCGGCTGATTAGCTTGTTCAGGTGTGTTCTATCAGGCTTGGGGCTAAACTTGGCAGGAAAAGTTGAGACCCACCGGTTTAAAGTTTTTTCCCATCATATCTGTTTGTAGGTCTGGTCATTAGTAACGGCGAGCGCTGGCAACATCTCAGGCGTTTCACTCTCACCACGCTGAGAGATTTTGGGATGGGCCGCAAAAGAATGGAACAGTGGATTCAAGAAGAGAGCAGATACTTTGTGAAGAGTTTTGAGGAAACCAAATGTGAGGGAAGAGAGCACCTGACTAATGCAATAGAAATATAAATGGAGCATGCTGCATTCAAGGCTGTCAGAATGAATAGATTGTAATGAGTTTTTTATTGGCCCACAGCCGCACCGGTAGAGCCAGCCTACTTTGTGAGCCGGGCCGTGTCCAATGTGATCTGTTCTTTGGTGTTTGGACAGCGCTTTAGTTACGAAGACAAAAAATTTCTTCACTTGCTCCAGATCATCTCCAAAATCGTACGCTTCATCAGCAGCCCTTGGGGTCAGGTAAGCAGGTGAAACATCCCATTGGTGTTGGAGCCAGAAACATGACGTTACCCGTGTAGTGTATGTTTACAAAATCCCTAAATACGGTTCTTCCAGTGAAGGCGATGTGATCCATCATCAGAGGAACATGTGATAGAAATTACATTTAAATCAATAGGCATTCATCAGACGAAATTGGTTTACAACTTTTGCTAAAAACAAACAAACTAGACCACCACACCTTGAAACGACTTCTCTTTATGAGTGATATCATGAAGGCGGTTTAAACTAGCTTCGCTCAGTTATGTATGTGTCATGAATTACACAGAAGAACCCAATTGCAGGCAGCGACAAGGGGAATCAAGGGGTTAAAAAAGGGATTTATTGAAGAAAAATAAAACCCACGATGGGGAAACAAGGGTTGAACTAATAAAACCGAAACAAAAAGACTTTCCACAATGGGGCAAAAACTAAACCAAAACTGATGACACAACGTCATAAAAAACAGGCAAGGTAATGTATCCACAGACTAGGCACGACACGACTACGTATGATACACACACAACGAACGAGCACAGGACAATGAAACATGAGGCCTATTTAAAGGGGAACAAACACAGGATAATTAATAGGGACCAGGTGACAGAGATCAAACACTAAGGGAAAGCTAACGAGACGAAAAGGGCGGGAACAAAGACGAGACACAAGAAAGCACATGGCAAGCCAATATATAAACAAAGCCATGTCTTTCTCACACAAAACCTAAGGCTATGTCATGGCTCCGCCCCAAGACCAAGAATAGACATGACATGACGGCGGAACCATGACAGTATGCATGCAAGTCATGAGTGTACTTCAAGCTGCTTTGCAACCATGCAAAAAGGTGTCAATAAAACTCAATTGAACTTATATTACATGAAAACTCACCGGATGGTCTCTTTTCAACCCCTCAACAGATGTACAATGTCTTTCCTGGACTAATGGAACGCCTGCCGGGTAAACATCATGCCATGTTTAGAGAGATAGATGACATCAAAAACTTTGTCATGGGTAAGATCAAGGAGCACGAGCAGGATTTAGACTTCCAAGACCCTCAAGACTTTATCGACTGCTTTCTTATCAGACTCAAACAGGTAGGATTCTTTCTCTGCTTTCTCTGCATATGTTTTACATTATCATTCTTTTTAATAAGTGTATACTTTCTTTTTTCCTATTTCTTAATAGGAGAAGGACAATCCTGACACAGAATTCCACAAAAATAACTTGTGGGCGACTGTTATTAATCTGTTTCTGGCTGGTACAGAGACCACCAGCACGACTATCAGATACGCCCTAATGCTGCTGATCAAGCACCCGCACATACAGGGTAAGACGGATACGCCTGCATGTGGTCATACGTCGTGGGCTTCTTTTGACAAAAGTTGGAGAATACAAGTGTGCTGCTGGACTTATAGTGACAAAAAACACACATCCTGTGAGAGTGTAGGGCTGAGCGGGGCACAAACTAACAAGCTCATTGTCGTCTGAGAATGGGGTATATGTGTTACCGGTCCTACTCGCACAGCTCTGCACGGGCCTCGATCCGGCGTCGGTCCGGATGGGAGATGGGCGCTCTTACTAGGTGGCTAAAGACCGCAGTAGAGAGTCTCTGTAGGTCGGGGAGTGAGGTTTACCTTTGCACAGCACTCTTATGCTGGCCTCCGTTACATATGCAAAAGGAGCGATGTTGTATGTCCGCTAAACTCTCAATCAGCTTAATTCAGAAAACAATAGCGTTTTTCAGTCAGTCGTTTTTTCATTCAAGATGCATGTAGGATTACAGTCAACGACGTGAGTCTTATTCTCCAAACCCTATGTCATACATGAACAACCATAAAGGAGAAGCGCTTCAGGCTATCGGTTTCAAGCTACATTCACAAATGTGGAAAAAAAGCTAAGTCAACTTTTGCATTTACTCGAGGCATGATGACAAAGGCACATGTTCAGCTGTAGTGCTGTCGGTACGCAGAAATTTTATTGTTTTCTTCCTAAACACATCGTTATCACTTGATGAAAAATCACCTCAGCGCAATGACAGCAGAAGTGGCTTAGCTGGCAAAGTAGGTACGCAAGTAGGTCATCGCCCCGTGTGCATATACCCCATTGTGAAATGTGTTGATGTGTTTGGCAGAGTGAAAGTAAACTTCATCATTGTATGTTTTTTTCTATTTCTGAGTTTCGTGTGTAAGTCCCCAAATCCAACCTTATATTGTCTTAATCACTGCCTAAACCACACAGAAACATTCGAGGCATTCCTAGCAACTGTTAAATAGACTTTGAAAACATTATTATTACACAGCGATAACACAGATCCCCGCTCTCCCCCACTTCACGAGTTCGCCTCGCAGATAATAAGTACGGATGATAAGGGACGGAGATTATGCGTATTTGACGAGCTGTCCCGGGGGGCTCCTAGCTTGGTAATTCCTCTGAACTCGGAGCATCATGCATTATGATGATGTGATGTTTTCATCTCGAATCTTTTTGGTTACAATATTCATACTAATAGCAATATGGTTTGATGTATGGATGTAGAGGAAATGCAGAAGGAGATCGATCGAGTTATCGGACGGGACAGAATCCCAACAATGGAAGACAGGAAGTCCCTCCCCTTCACAGACGCTGTGATTCATGAAGTTCAGCGATATCTGGACATTGTCCCACTCAGTGTTCCTCATTACGCCACACATGACATCTCATTCCGAGGTTACGCGATTCCAAAGGTAACAATCTCTAGAGCTCATACGCCGCTCTTGTTTTTTGCCTAGTTCGTGGATTGTCCTGCAATACAAACCGAAGATATAAATCCAAAACCTCTTCACGTGTTGTGTTGAAGCCTGAATGTGTTGACATTTGTGATTTCTCCAGGACACAGTGATCATTCCCCTGTTGCACTCTGTCCTGAGGGATGAGGGACACTGGGAGAGCCCTTGGACATTTAACCCCGACCACTTCCTGGACGCCAATGGCAACTTTAAAAAGAGTCCTGCCTTTATGCCCTTTTCTGCAGGTAAACTACAAAATGTCTTGTCCAAGCAGCTCCAGCATGAGCTAGCCTACATGAGCTACCTTTCCTCTGTTTTATCTCTGCAGGTAAACGCTCTTGTGTGGGAGAATCTCTGGCTCGTATGGAGCTATTTCTGTTCATCGTGTCTCTACTTCAGAAGTTTAGCTTCACCAGTCCAAAGGGTCCAGATGGCGTAGACCTCAGTCCTGAACACAGTGGTTTCGCCAACATGCCTCGATACTGTCAGCTCATTGCCTCCCCCCGCTGATCGACGTGGACACTGCGACCCCTCTCAAAATAAACAAACTTGTAAGAGAAACTGAAATCGACATGAAATACACTTTGTTCACTCTTTAGTCTTGAAATTCACAGGCAATTTTGTAAAGGTTATTTAAAGCTGATGTAAACAGTTTGAGAGAATTCCTTTGTCTACATGATATATCTGCATATATACAAACCAAACAATTCATAATGATACATGTGTCAAGTATCGTATGCAAATTAAGAACAGACACTAAAGATATTCTGGAACTTTGACAGCAACTTTTTCCAGCCGCACCAGTCCATCTGTCATAGGACGAAACTGATGATGCGTCTCTATCTCAGCCCCCCCAGCAACGCTTACCCCATTGAGTGAATAAGCTCCACCCAAACGTCTGTCCTGAGACTCATGAAATGCATTTATGCTGCATGTTAGGTATGGTTTGGGGGTTAAACACTGAAGGCCACTGCTGCTGATCTTGTGTTGTAGCCAAACACTTTGATTAGTTTATGGTTATGTACTACTGAAATAAGCAATGTAGATTGTATTTCACTACTGTATAACGTGTATATGACAAATCAGATACTTTAAGTAGTGTTTTTTTTATTATTGTTGCTTCCGTCATTGTTTTAACATGTTATGGTTTAATCTTGGAAACCAGTCCTATCAGTTTAGTCATTTTAACAATCATTTGTAACTACTTTAAACTATATTCACAAGTGAGGGGTACGTAATAAAAACCTTTAGTATCACAACATATCTTCATTTCTTTCTGTCATTTTAAGCATAATTTCATTTTACTGTCTAAATCCAGCTGCTTGTAAATGGATCAGTTGGTACAGAGTTTCACCTGTTTGATTGTCTTATGATTGTAATAACCATCATTGCATTGGTTTTCTCATCTTGTGCCCACAACTGTTGTACCTATAAGTGTTTTATCCAACAGTTTTGTTTATCTTTCTTTTTTAAATTTCACTAATCTCAAAGCAGAAAATAAATAGTGCTTGTTTTTCAAACATTTCTGCATGTTTTACTTGTAGGTTCAGCAGGAAAGTTTGATTGTTGCTGATATTCTGAACATTTCTCCTTTTTATTTGCAGAACATCGAAACGGTGCAATCTGCTCAAATTAAAGCAACACTGGGGAGTTTTTTTACCTTAAAATAATCTCTCTAAAATTATTTTAGTGGTAGGACAAGTCTTAACTGGACGAATTTTACTGCCGCTGCTAACTAAGCAGCCCTCTATCGGCTGAAATCACACTTGTAACTTTGGCATACGTCACTTTCTACTCGTAGCCTTGGTGAAGTTAGCCAACAGCTAACAATAAGACCAAACGATATAGCTCAACGCAAGTCTCCAAACCATCACCATGTTAGAGCCAGCAAAAAAAAAAAAGAGGAAAAGAGAGACAGTGATCGGACACGAGCCCGAACACGAATCAATATTTGACGGACTTACACTCGGTGGCGTGAGCTGGAAGAGGCAACGGCTTGCAAAACGGATGGAGACCTAACGTAGGCATTCCTGCTATTGGATTTGAAAGTCTTATGTGTACATCTTTTGTCACTGTCCTAGGCTTCTTTTCCCGATAACATTGTCTCTTAGGGTGCTAGGAAGACTCTAAAGGTATACCTTAACTCAAGTTATACCTCTTATAGGCATGTTCCCCAATGGAACCTTTTGAGGTTACTTAAGGTAAACCTTCTTAAGTGCGACGTTAGCAGGTGGCGTCCATGGCGGTGGTGTTGATGTTGATGCCTCGAGAATCGATTGTTCACTCTACCTTGCGTTACAGAGTGGGTAAAGTATTGAGAAACATTTTATAAAGAAACGCTTTAGAAATAGTAGAAATTGCATTTTATCAGGGCTCAATGAAATAGTATAAATAAAGAAAGAAATATGTGTGTGTGTCACACCCTGGTGCTGGCGCCTTTGTTCACCACCTGAGGGCGCCATGCTATTCTGTGTTCTGTCTTTGTTTTGTATGGACCCGTCCAGAATGCCAATCACTCGCGGGACCCCCGCAATGGCATGGAATCCTTGATGTGCCTCAATCACGTCGTGCCTGGCGAAAGGCATACGTATGTAATTGGTGGCATGACGGAGCAGGATGTTTGTCACTGAGTGAACGCACCACCACACCGAGGTCTTTCTCATCCCATATTCATCCACAAACACCTCCAGAAAACTCCCCACGGCATAAAAACAAAGAGCCGCCATGCAGCAGCTGATTTTCGGGGCTGAGGGGGTAGCTCCTTCGACTTTGTCTTGACAAAGTTGGGCCAACAAGATGCAAGAGCTGCAGGATTTGTTCCCGTGGAAGGCTAAATTTGTGTAGAATTTTCTCTTCTGACATGGTAGCCAGGGGACTTAAATGTTCTCTAATGAAATCGTGCAAATTACACTAACTGGCCCCGCAGACAGCGCCGTCTTTGATTTAAGACAACTATTCGCTGTCTCGCTGCAATAGTTTGACCAAACTCCCCATAACATTCATTCCCTTTATATAGACTACGCCTTTCCTGTCAAATGGTTTGCCAGCTGATGTGCCTTGGGATAACAGGCTGTAATTTAATACGCCAACAACCATCAGTGTATGACAATTTTATTCATGAAAACACTTCAATAGCCTACACTGAGTGTATTAAACCACAGTATTTTATTTGTAAAATTAAAAGTAAAAATGTAAATTTAATACTAAATCGAATTTTATATTAAATTATTGTATAAAATTGTATATGAGAAATAGCGGTATGAACCATCAAAGGCGATAAGGTGCAGCTAAGAGTGGTGCAGACCAACCTTACGAAAGTATGACTTACAGAAGGTATACTTAACTAAGAAGGTTTCAGGAAACACGTATTAAGGATAAGGTACAGCTTAAGGTATAACTTAAGAGCGACGTTGCGCTATTCTCATAGCGAGTTGAATGTAAGTTAGTGATTGCACCTATTACACAAAGCACAACGCCTCATCGAGAGTGTCTTTCCAAAAAATATAACTACAGAAAATTATTTTTGTTGGTTACTAAACACATTCACATCCATGCGTTGTGTTTTGGGTGACTGCAAATGTAGCTAACATTCTTGACAGAAAAGTTTCGAGTTTAGCCAGGCGATGAATGTGGTAAACAGACGGTTTGACCATGCCATTTATCTGCTAATCAAACCTGTAACCAGTATGCAGAGACTTTGGCATAAGACAAATGGTCGGAATCATTAAAAGAGCCATAAAACCCCCTCCTCTCCCTTTTGTCCTGGTTATTGTATGTATTTTCCTTTGATCTAGACTTATTCCTTGACAGAAATTGATGTTTTAAATAACTCATTTCATGGATGTGATCTTGATAGATCTGGTGGAGAACATATTTTGTTATCTAATCTCATCATAATTTTAACATGCAGCTAAATCCGCTACACGTATCAAAACAGAAACCTAAACTTTTTACGCTAGGGTTCACCCATTTTGTTAGAGAACCAAGGTCATGATTTCCAGCATTAAAAGTGTCACTAGGTCCGAATAAAATCTTTTCAGTTTTGTCTTCGTTGAAAGTCAAGGTATTATTTGTTAACCATGAATTAAATTCCTTGATACATGAGTACAAAGTTCCATTTAGATTTTTATAATTAGATTTAAAGAGAAAGTAAAATTGCACATCATCTGCATATAGGTGGAATGAAACTCCAATACATACAGTATAACAAGAAAAGAGTTGGAGATAAAATGGAGCCGTGTGGAACACCATGAGTCAAAGGAGCAGTAGAAGAGGAGTTTTGTCCAATATGAGAGGAAATCTTACAATTCGTAAAAAAAGATCTAAACCAATCTCTACTGGTGCCTCTGAGACCAACATAGTTTTGTAAATGAGAGAGAAGTACACCAAGGTCGACCATATCAAAAACGGAACTCCTGAAGAACTTGTCTTAAAAAGAAACAGAAAACAATGAAAGGGATGTGGGCAATCTAACAATGTTACCTGAGAGACATCAAGCTACGATTCCAGACCACCAAGTATACAACAAAGTGGCAGCCAGTGGAGAAGGGGATAGTAACAGGATGCACAATCTCTCCCATTTTGTTCATCATGGGAATGAACCTGATCATATCTGCGGCGAGCAAAAAGTCAAGAGGGCCGAAGACCGCAGCAGGATGTCAACAGCCAGCAATCAGGGCATTCATGGATGACCTTACCGTGATAACACCAACCCACGTGCAGGCAAGATGGGTCCTGGAAGAACTGGATCGTATGGCCACGTGGGCAAAGATGGTCTTCAAGCCCAAGAAATCAAGGAGCCTGGTGATCCAAAAGGGCAAAACAACTGGAAGGTTCAAGCTACTTGTTCAAGGGGAAGTGATCCCGAACATACAGGGGAACCCAATTAAAAGCCTTGGAAAGTGGTACGATGATTCCCTGTCAGATCAGAACAGCATCTCCAGCACCAGAAAACAAGTTGAAGAGTGGTTGATGAAGATTGACAAGTCTTGCTTGCCAGGGAAATACAAGTGCTGGATCTACCAACATGGCCTGCTCCCGAGACTCATGTGGCATCTCACGGTATATGAGGTGCTTCTATCAAAAGTCGAAGAAATGGAGAGGAAGTGCAACAAGCACCTTAGAAGATGGTTGGGGATACCCCCAAGCTTTACATCCGTGGGGCTCTACATAAGGTCGGGCCAGCTCCAGCTTCCCCTGTCATCAGTGGTAGAGGAGTTTAAAGTCACCAAATGCAGACTGGCCCTGACATATAGGGACTCTCGAGACCAACTCACCAGGGAAGCAGGAGTCAGAACAAGATCTGGCCGTAAGTGGGCCGCCAGCACGGCAATTAACGAGGCAGAATGTTCCCTCAGGACCAAAGACATCATAGGAAACCCGTGTACTGGAAGACAGGGCCTAGGAACAACACATTTCCAGCAGTGGTCAAAGTCCACACCTAGGGAGAAGAGAGCCATGATCCAGGATGAAGTCCGATACCGTGAGGAAGAAGGGAGAAGAGCCAAATCCACCGAGCTCGCGACTCAAGGAGCCTGGACAAGATGGAACCTCCCCAAGAGATCAATATCATGGAGTGAACTGTGGCGGCTAGAGCCCTTTCGTATATCCTTTTTACTCCGAGCAGTTTATGACACCTTACCAACCCCAGTAAATTTGCACAGGTGGGGGTGGAGGGAGGACCCACTGTGTAGGCTGTGTGGGGGGAAAGGAACAATGGCGCACATCCTGTCAGGGTGCAAGACCAGGGGCAATCGTGGCTAATGGTAATCGTGGCTAATGGTTAGAGAGTCGGACTCGTGACCAGAAGGTTGCCGGTTCGATCCTCAGGGCCGGCAGGTAATGATTGAGGTGCCCTTGAGCAAGGCACCTTACCCCTACTTGCTCCCCGGGCGCTGCAGTGATAGCTGCCCACTGCTCCGGGTGTACGTGTGTTCACCACTTGCTGTGCGTGTGTTCACTACTCACTGGATGGGTTAAATGCAGAGGTCACATTTCGGGTATGGGTAACCATAACTGACAAATAGGTCACTTTCACTTAAAAGACCGCACTGACACAAGGGAGGTACAGGTGGCGCATGACAAGGTGTTGGTAGTGCTCGCAGACATTCTGGAGCAAGAAAGGAGGAAGAAACCATTAGCCAAACCAAGACCATTGCTGAGCACCATCACCTTTGTGAAGGAGGGCCAAAGACCAGTCACCCACAGCCAAGCCAAACAGAATCTCTTGCAGTCGGCCCAGGGGTGGGAAATGGAGGTTGATCTTGGGAGGAAACTCCACTTCCCGGAAGCGGTACTGTCCACAACTCTAAGGCCCGATATCATCATGTGGTCCCCAGAGGGAAAGAAGACGAGTTGACGATGCCGTGGGAGGAGGGGTGCGAGGAAGCTGCAGAGAGGAAGAAAACCAAATACCAGCAACTTGTCCAGGATAGCCGGGACAAGGGGTGGGCAACATGGCTGATGACGGTGGAGGTTGGATGTCGAGGATTCCCAGCTCAATCTGTGTGGAATCTATTGACAAAGGTTGGATTGAGAGGCCACTTGAGGAAAGCAGCCGTTCGTAGGTTGGGAGAAGCGTCAGAGAGAGCCTCCTGTTGGCTCTGGCACAAGAGAGAGGAAACAAGCTGGAAGCCTGGAGGAGAGGGGCAGTGACCTGGCCAGTCACTGCAGACCCGCCAACCGGAGGGTGTAGTGGTTTAAGGGTCGAAACACCCAGTGAAGGTTGAGGACCACCCGATGACCTCTCTTCCAGGCCAAGGCTTCATCCATTAGAGATGGGTGTATGCTAGCATCGTAGATGTATTATATAACTGATCTCACAAAGTGAAATGCCCTTTTTAAAAATATTTATTCTTGAACAGGAAGAGGTCAGCAGACTTTCTCCTCCTTACACCACGATAAAAGGCAAATGGTAAGTCATACAACACAGGTCTTCACATATTCACTATCAATAATAAATGACAAAATTTATAGTGAACATGGACAACTTACCTCAAGCCACACAACGCACTGTTTTTATGCCCTCTGAAATAGGCTACTTTTCATTCACAGCCCTTTGGCCCTTATAAACGCAGCACTATCCTCAGAAGACCCTTTCAAAACAATTACATACAGTAGTTAAATATAGAAAGTGTAGTGGCGATAACTATAAGCGAATAATTACCCTCTACATAATATTAACATCTCGCTATAAATGCTTTACAAAGTTAAAAGAAAAGTATAAAGAAAACTTACATTTAATACAAAAACTGTCCGGACACCTTTTGTTTTTGTTTAGTTCACTGACGCGCCCCTCCTACGCTGACACACATGAATAGATATGTGCGATATCGAAGGCAGCGAAGGATACATCTATGCTGCCTTCGAAAAATGACGTGATGAAGGTATCTCAGAAGACAGGTAGTGAAGCAAATATTGAATTCGAACATGCCTTGATGCCTTCCTGCCTTGAAACGCTGCCTCCAAAGAGAATTAATGGAACTTCTACATGCTAAATTTCACCTTGTCTTTATTTTGGATTTTTCAAAGCTTCTCAATTGATTCAGCTTTGCATCACCTTCTTCTGGGAAATCTTGACGCCGGTGAGAGCTGCATGAGCCGCAGCCTGGCAAAATAAATCTCAACAAGTTCTCCATCAGAGCCCTTCTTTCAGCAGAAATGAGAACATGTAACTGTTCACCAGCACACTCTAGATTCACTCAGACGGGTTTATATTTACAGTCATACAATAGACTTAATGATGAGGAAAGCTAAAACAATAAATGTCATGGATTCATATTTACTAGGTCTATCATTTGTTTTAGATTCAAATTACAGAAGGTGAAATCATTTGACATGTGCAGTTCAATATTACACAAAATAAATGTAAATATGTATTTTAATCATATATATGACATTATATTTACAAATTATTAAACCAAATTGAATGTTGGTGACATTTGGACGTCGTTTCTTACCTTAAAACCGAAAGTAGACGGCTTTTCCTCGCGGAAGGTCTGCATTCAGTAAAAATAAGCTAATAAAATATTTCATATTTTATGTCCAGTTTTTTTCTTATGTGGCAAGTAGCCGTGTAATAAGCGGGATAATGTACAAGCAGCCGGCTGTTATCGCCAAATAAACCCCTTCAATGTGATACAAGACTCTCCGCTTCACGTCCTGATCACACTGTTGGGGATTATTTCTGTGATAACAACCAGCTGTCTGTACAATATCCCCCTACATAACATATCATGCACTCAGACCATAATGAGATTTTCAGCAGAAAATGCAACAAAACTGATGTTGGTTTTATACAGCATTTTAAAATCACGGCTGCCATGATCGCACTGTCAGGGTTTATTTCTGCTAATGATGGGAAGTCCGGCTCTTTTCTGTGAACCGGGTCTTTCGAACAGTTCGTTTCAATGAGTTCCAAAAGACTGGTTCACCGATTCTTTTACGCCCTGAAGTAATGACGTCACTCGCCCTCAAGTCTATCATCCCGGCCGGCTAGGATGAAAATACTACACTCAGGCTCAGCACAAAATGTATAAATCATTAATCATAACGTCTGTCATTTAACAAATCATCATCATGATGACACGTTTCTTACAGTCTAGCAACTAACGCACCCAAATACAGGCACAGTGATGTGCAGCAAACTATGAGTTCCCTTTCTGTCGGTGTCTTGACGTTGTGTCGAACTGACAGATGGGGTTCGCCCTTGAGAACCAATCAACTTCGACTAGACTAGAAAAGGCCAATGAAATTGGCGAATTAAATTTGCATGCCGGACTCCGCCCCCTTATATCCAGGTATAAAAGGGAGATGGCGTGCTGCATTCATTCACCTTTTGTTATTCGGAGCCTTCGCTGATGACTTCAAGACTACAAACTACAAAGAGTTCTTTTACTACACTGCCGGATTCTAACGACGTTGTGCAGCGGACTGTCCCTTCCTGCGGCGACTTCCCCTGGGCGTCTCGGCAGTTCCAGGAGTGTTCGAGTTTTTTCTAAAAGAGCAAATTTCTCCAGCGTGGCATGTCCCGTTGTTCTCATGGGTGCAATACACTCGTCGAGGAGGGGGGCGGACACGATGGCTGCCTCAAGTGTTGGGTTTTGGCACGCTGGGGCAGCCGTTGTGGATAAATTCACGATTCAGACGTTGCGTCACAGGCGGCTGTGTTCCCATGGGACTCAGCCACCACCTCGTCTGCTTCCCGTTCCATGACAGCAGTGGCTCGAGGGACGATCGAGCTCGTCCCTCTAGCCGAGATGTTCAACGGGTTCAACGAGTACAGCCCGTACTTCATCGTCCCCAAAAAAGGCGGGGGGTTGCACTCCATTCTAGATCTGCATACCCTGTAACAGGCACTTACTTAAGCTGCTGTTCAGGATGCTCATGCAGAGGCGCATCTTGACGTCTATCAGATGTCAAGATTGGTTCATGGCAATCGACCTGAAGGACGCTAACTTTCATGTCTCGATTCTCCCTCGTCATCGCCCATTCCTACGGTTCGCTGTCGAGGGTCGGGCATATCAGTACAGGGTCCTCCCTTTCGGTCTGTCCCCACGAGTCTTTACGAAGATCGTGGAAGCCCCACGGGGAGAGAGGTGTGCGGGTACTAAACTATCTCGACGACTGGCTCATCTTGGCACACTCGCGGGATCTGTTATGTACACACAGGGACCTAGTGCTCCGGCACCTAGATCGATTGGGAATACAGGTCAACCGAGAAAAGAGCAAGCTCTCCCCCATGCAGAGCATCCTCTTCCTTGGTATAGAACTCAACTCTGTCACCATGACAACGCGTCTCACTACCGAGCGCGCTTAGTCAGTGTTGGACTGCCTGAAGAGTTTCAAGCAGCCAGCGGTCGCCCTGAAAAAAGAGACTCCTGGGACACATGGCATCCTCGGCGGGGGTGATACCCCTTCGGGTTGATGCACATGCGACCGCTCCAACACTGGCTACAGAGTCAAGTTCCCTGGAGAGCGTGGCACACCGGCAGCAGGCGGATGGTGATTACGCCTTTCTGCAGACGCACCCTAACCCCTTGGTCTTCGGGGGTCCCTTGAACAAACCTCTAAAGTAGTAAGAGACGCATACATAAAAAATATGCAGTGCAGTTTTGTAATTTATAAAAAAAGAAACCGAATATTGTGCGCAGCCGCCATTGCAGCGTTCAAAACTCTCATGTGACATAATTAAACCAATAACTTAGAAAACAGCGGGGAGCGCTGATTGGTCGATCAACCTGAGTAACAAATCAACAATTCCTTCTTTTTTATTTTTTATTTTAAGCACTCAAAAATCTGAGGGGGCCGTACATGTAAATGAGGGGGCCTAGGTCCCCTCAGGCCCCCTCGTGGCTACTACTGGGAGATTTTGAGTATCAAAAGATCTTACCCCATATTACATTCCTCATCTTCTGTGAATTGATTGTTGTCTCGTGTGAAAGGCAAGCTCTTGGCTGTATGACAGTACTGGTGTGTATTACCAAGCCTTCAACTTTCTGGAGTAAACCTGCCTCTCTTGGTTGTGTTTCCATAGAAACAGGGACGCAGGCTACATGAACATGCTTCCCAACTGCTGCTACAGCACAGAAAACAACCCGAAACCATCAAACATCCACATTTCACATTATTAAGAAAATGTTTTGAAACAGATTGAAAACCCGTTTTATATAATGCAACAGATAAAGGGTCGAGTCACACATGTGGGTAAAGTACCGTATTCAGTGTTCTGTGGAAATGATGTGGTACTGAACCCTAATAAATGCGATGCTTTTAAAGCAGTGAAGAGTTAAAGGATGACTGCAAAGCAGTGCGGGAGTTATATAAGAGATCGTGTTTTATCATGCGCGGTGTGCCTGTGTGTGTGTGTGTGTGTGGTGTGTGTGTGTGGAGGATTTAAATCTGATGTGAACGGACAGAGAGGAGGAATGATATTGCTCAGCAGCGCTGACGAGTGCGATTCATTTCATACGATTCATTTTACGAACCGATTCTTGTGAATCTTCTGTGTAAAAGTGTAACTCGAAGCATTTTAGCTGTTTATGTTTATTTTCAGTTAAGTTATATTTGTATTAGTTTGAGTAACTACTACAATTCGATCATATTGCTGATGGTTTTTTTTCAGATACATTTTTTGTAAAAGAAAACTCGCGAAATGTTGAAGTGCCTAACTGCGTATGGTTCCAACATGTCACCATCATGAGAAATGTTCGATTGATTCAATTTCAATGAACTGACTCGAGTGATCGCGAATCGGACGTCACAATGGTTCAGAATTGTTTAATCTGCGCGCGAGAGAGATATATGCATGGCGTTTTCTGTGCGGTCGGGATATTAGGACACGGACTTTGAATGATTCAGCTTTTTCTGGAATATTTCAATGATATTTGCGCATAATGGACGTGTTGTGTTTTTCCTCGTGGATCTTGTGGTTGGGGTGGATGATGGGAAACAGATCGGCCAGGTGAGGATGCGCGTGTCCTTCATCTACATAACTGTGACCTAGTCATGAATATTCATACGAGCTAAAGTCCCAATGTGATATATCCGTATTGTTTACTTCAATCTTTATTTAACAGATTTCTGCGCTGTCTGATCTTGTGGTGGACGCAGTGGGTTTTAATAATCCGCTTTAAAAATACAGTCAAACAACACAGATCACTCGTTGTATCACAAGCCACATGTTCAAGATACAGATACACATACACGAGAAGAACACTGTTAAATCGTGGACGGTTTGAGATTATACACATACTGTCATGCTGTAACGTTAGATGTCATTGCATTTCTAGCTTTTGCCTGATCACATGTGGTCGTATCACGCACGCGCATGCACACGTAATGTTTCTCTGTAAAGGTGGTGATGGGTTCAGTTCAGTCTTGTGTTTTAAGGTTTATTCTGAGGGGGCTGTGAGCTGTTATTTCGAGTTTACCAGGTATCCTCCTCCTCTTATAACACAACCACATTCTTATCTTAGTTATCTTAAAGATCTTTAAAGATTAAAGATGCTGGGAGGTCTTGAAGCATGTAGAATGTCATGTGGGTGAGTAAAAAATGACAAAATATAGATTTTTGGGTTTACTATCCCTTTAATTATGGGTTTGCTACAGTAACTTTAATACTTAATGAAAAACTGATGACTGCACTATAATAAATGTCATTCATTTGTTTATAAGAGAAGGAAATGACAGGAAGGGTAAATGAATGAAGTCATTGTATAACACTTTAGCAATGGCCAGAGGCCTCTTGCATAAATACAGTACCAGACAAAAGTTCACACCATTTCTCATGATGTTATAGACATCTACTGTATATTTGTGTATATTTCAGGAGATGATAAAGGATGCACACGAGCTCAACATATTTGGCTATTGTATACTGTACTCATAGTTTTATTAGCATAAAATGTGGCCAACATACAGTTACATAATATGTGCCTGTGACTAAACTCTTTTACCTGTCTTCTGCGAAAGATCACAGTTTCAAGTTTTTTAAATAAAATTCCCATATTATTGCCTTAATTTTAAATCCAGTAGGCCTTTTTACCCTTTTTATACATTTGTAGGACCAAATGAAACAATATATTCTAAAACCCCAAATCACGCTGAGACGTACATCATACAGAGAAGTCTAATATACTTATTATATAATAAGTCTAAGAAATATTGTTTGTTTTTTATTATAGATTATGAGAGCACATGAATAAAAACAACACTGACCCACATTAACTATTGATTTATAACCAACGGTAGTCAGTAGTAATCCATAAAGAACTGTTCGTTTTGATTTGATGTTTTATACACTGGTATTAATGAGAGGATTTGATGGGCGGACTCCTCCTGAACACACGTTGAGTAACTTCATTAAACCTGTGCACTTTTGAAATAAATAAATATAAAGACCGGCGGAGCACCTCACAAACAAACACAGTTGTGACCTGTGAGGCTGGAGGTCCACCTGTCCTCCTGTTCATGTGAATATGGTTTCACTGATCCAGTTAAAAAAGACTGTAAAATCTGAAACAGGGTCAAAAGACGTCATTCTTCTTTGTGACAAAACAGAAAGATGTACAGGCAAAGGCAAAATGAGACTATTTGGCTCAGAAAGAATTACTGGATTTCAGAAACATGAAGAAGATCACAGTCATGGGGCTGATGAGATGTCACTCTTTTGTTTGTCAACTACTGTAGATTAGACTATTTGGTTTAAGTACAATTATCTGATCGATATTTGATGGTGAAACTGTGGAACAAGCTTAGAAATCTCTGAAAGACTATGGACAATTTTCATCCAAACTGGATGTACGACTTTCCTTGAAAAGATTGTCTTGAAAAGATCAAGCCTGTAAATCATGTGCTTCAATATGACATTTATCAAGAGAAGACAAAAGAGCACCCGTGCTAACGTTTGTAAAGTGAAGATTTGATTTGTTTCTCTAGAGCCATGCTGAGTGACATCGGTGACTATGTGGGTACAGACATTGAGATATCTTGGTTGCCAAATCTGGATGATTTAATGAAAGGCTACGCTCGAAACTTTCGGCCAGGTATCGGAGGTGAGTTTGATCTCTACAGCACATGACATGAGGTTATTTTCTGCCATTACCGCTTAGCTTATTGGCATCTATAAAGCCTTTTTTCTTCTCAGCTACCAGACCTGTGCTCCATTTTCTACAGTCTGTTTGTAGAGCATTAAATGAGTGCACATACATATACTGTATTCGGAGAGTTGAATAACAAGTCACTTCCTGTCTGCATCGTCTACTTCCTGTTAGTGGAATGTTGTTGACAACATCAAATATGTTTTATGTAATGACTGAAATATTATGCAATAACTAAACTATCATTTGACACCGTCATTTTGACATGGTGTGAACAGTGGCGTTTCTAGACTACTGTAACTGGGGGGGCCAGGCAGGGGCCACTTATGCTTTTAGGGGGCACACTAACATTTGTTGTCATGATTATTTTTCATTCATTTTTCATTTGAAAACAAGTTCAGCTCAAAATTGCTCTGTTTTGGTGAAATATTATTCCAGATTTAGGGGGGCCAGGGGGGTGGCCAAGTGTGCTGACACAGGGGCACTGGCCCCCTCTGCCCCCCCTAGAACCGCCCCTGGGTGTGAACGCACCTAAACAAACATATCATGATATTCAAAAACACTTTGACTCATAGATTGTCACCGCTGCCTCTGGAGATTGACTGTCCTAAAAGAGTTTAACTTCGGCCTGCTCCAACACACCTGGGGGCTCATTTACAGATGTTGCGTATACGCAGAATAGAAATAGAATGTGTGCACACAGTTTTACACACACATATTTACATGAACATTTGCCCGATGCTTTTCATCTATTTAAAAACGTATGGACACTTCAGACCATCTGTGCATCTGAAGTAATAAAGAAGGCAGAATAATCAACAAAAAAATACAAAGTTTTTGCTTTTATATACACATTTGATTAAATATTCCTCAGGTTACATCTAGAAGCTAAATAAAGAGTACAGAAACTGTATATTTCTAGCACATATGCTACTGTCGCACACTTTCCTGTGGCATTTGCGTTGTATTTTGATGACAGCGAGGAGTGCGAGATGCATGATAATTCCTCTTAAACTAAACTGCAGAACTTGTGTACTTCTAGGAAAATAATGTTTTATATCTGAAAATATTTCTAGTGAGATCAAGGATTACCGGTGCACACTTTGTGATTAGGATGGACACTGCTGGATCCATTGGTTCATATCAATGACTTGTACTGTGATGTGGATGGAAAATACATATGGAAATTATATGCTGGTGAGGCTAGGCTAGTAAAACTATGCATTGAAGCTTCATAAATGGTTATGGAGATACATGTACGCACAGCCTTCTGGTGACTGGGATTTATAAAGGGAATTTTGGCAGGTTCTCAAAATCTTCCTTTTGTGTGTGCACACACTTTACGAATGAAATCCACGCAGTTTTATAAATGAGACCCCAGGAGATTCAGGTGTGTGTGAGGAGGTCAACCTGGTCTCATAGGAAATATGAACCTCTGTAACGTACACTTTTTGCAGCGCCACAAAACACGTACCATCACGTACATATTGCATCCCGGTATCACAATTTCCAACAACAGTAACGTTAACAACATCAAATTATATTATATTGGAGTGTAATGATTTTAAATTTAATCAGACTTCGTATTTAGTTATTTCGTACGCACAGTTTAGATGTATTTAACCATGTAACCTGACCCTGCCCCTAAAAGCTTTCCTGTGGCTCAGTGGTTAGAGCATGGTGCTAACAACGCCAAGGTCATGGGTTCGGTCCCAGGGGATTGCACATAGTATCTCGTTATTGTTGCTGCTAGACCTTAGTGCTGCATTCGACACCATTGACCACAGCACACACCTACAGACTCGAAAATTACGTCGGCATTAAGGGAATAGCTTTGAAATGGTTTAAGTCTTATTTATCCAACCAATTTCAATTTGTAGCAATAAACAATGAGGTGTAACGCAAATCGCAAGTCCAGTACGGTTTACCACAGGGCTCAGTCTTAGGGCCTCTGCTCTTCAAATTTTACATGCTACCTCTAGGGGATATAATAAAGCAACACGGAGTTAGCTTTCACTGTTATGCTGATGATACTCAACTTTATATTTCCTTGAAGCCTCATGAAACACAGCAGTTCCATCGAATAATGGAATGCATAGTCAATATATAAAATTGGATGAGTAACAACTTTTTATTACTGAACTGTGAATATTGACAAAACAGAAATGTTAATTATTGGACAGAAAACCGCCGTACATAACAACCAAGAATACTACTTAACTTTTGACGGATGTTCTATAAAACCCTCGTTGTCAGCTAAGAATCTTGATGTTGTAGAATAGAATAGAATGCCTTTATTGTCACTGTACACATGTACGATGAGATTATGTAGCTGTAGCAAGGTTCATTAAAAGGAAGGAAGGAGGCGGGAACCGGCAGACATTTAAACATTTAATCAAATCATAACAAAGTAAATAAACAGCCGGCAGCCCCTCACGGACGACTGCCGGCAACACAAACACAAACATAAATATAAATACAAACATGTTCGGGCCCGGTCCTCTCTCAGTGACGGTCCGGTCGCTCATTCTCTTATGTGCTCCCGATCTCCTACGTGATTCGAGACCGGTTGTGCGCACAGCTGGCGCTCTTTAACAATTACTCAACGGTCTCGAACAACGGTCTCGCCCCGCCTACTCCACTACAGTAGCCAACTCAACTGGCAGTGCCAAAAAAAAAATAGGATATTTCCAAAGTATATACAATATAAACATAGGACACGTATAAACATGGGACACAAAGAGATAAAAGAAAAAAGGGAAAAAAGAAAGGGTGTGCTGCCTGGGGAGTGTATACATTTCCAGATATATACAATATAAACACAGGACATGAAGTAATAAGTTAAAACAAAGGGAGGTAGGGTGAGCAATCCTGAGGAGTGTGTACATTTGCAAAATACACGAATACAATAAATATATATTTACATAATGGTGTGGGATATTGAATGGACTTTGCACAGTAGCTAATCAGTGATAATATTAGCTTAAGTGAGTCTGGGGGTTGGCGTGTTAGGACTACGAACAGTGCATGTGAGAGTTCAGAATGGTTATTGCTTTTGGGAAGAAGCTGTTTTTGAGTCTGTTTGTTCTAGCCTTGAGGCACCTTTAGCGCCTCCCTGAGGGCAACAGTTCGAACAGGTCAGAACCAGGGTGGGAGCTGTCTTTGGTGATGGTTAGAGCTCTGTTTAGGCCGCGGGAGGTGTAAATGTCTTCAGGGAGGGGAGAGGGCAGCCAATGATCTTCTGTGCTGCCTTTACAACTCTCTGGAGCCTCTCCCTGTCTGCAACGGTGCAGCTGCCGTACCATACTGTGATACAGTATGTCAGCAGGCTCTCGATGGATGAGCGGTAGAAGGTCAGCAGCAGGTTGGAGTTCAGATTGTACTTCCTGATGACTCTCAGGAAGTGTAGCCGCTGCTAAGCCCTCTTGCAGACTGCCGTGATGTTCTCTGTCCAGGAGATGTCGGCAGAGATGAGGACGCCGAGAAACTTGAATGTATGGACCCTCTCCACACACTCGCCGTTGATGTAAAGGGGGGCTGGGTCGGTCCTGTGCTTCCTGAAGTCAACAATGATCTCTCTGGTCAGAGTGAGGTTATTCTCTGAACACCAGACTGCCAACTTCACAACCTCTTCTCTGTAGGCTGCCTCCTCACCCTTAGAGATGAGTCCGACCACTGTAGTGTCGTCTGCAAACTTGATGATGAGATTGTCGTTGTTGGCCAGACTGCAGTCGTAGGTGTAGAGACAGTACAGGAGGGGGCTCAGCACACACCCTTGTGGGGAGCCGATGCTCAGCGTGCGGGTGGAGAGGTGGGGACCAAGTCTCACAGTCTGGGGACTGTTGGTTAAGAAGTCCTTTATCCAGGCACATGTGAGAGGGGAAAGGCCCAGAGTGTCCAGTTTAGTGATGAGTCTGTCCGGGATTATGGTGTTGAAGGCTGAACTGTAATCCACAAAGAGCATCCGAACGTAGCTCTGCTGTCGCTCCAGGTGGTTCAGCGCAGAGTGGAGAGCTACGGAGATAGCGTCCTCTGTGGATATTTTCGCACGATATGCGAACTGGTGGGGGTCGAAGTCTGGGGGGAGATGATCCTTGATGTGCTGAAGGACCAGTCTCTCGAAGCACTTCATGATTACCGGATTACTATTCGATAGTAATCTGTCATTTGAGAGCCATGTCGCCAACACCTGTAAAGTTGCGTTTTTCCATGTTAAGAATATATCTAAACTACGTCATATGTTGTCACTGTAAGATGCAGAGAAGTTAATTCATGCATTCATGACATCAAGACTAGATTACTGTAATGCACTGTTAGGCGGTTGCGCTGCAGGCTTTTATAAAAACTCCAACTGGTCCAAAACGCGGCAGCTCAAGTTCTTACACTTACAAAAAAGTATGAGCATATTAGCCCGGTTCTGTCAACCTTGCACTGGTTACCTATAAAGCATCGCATTAACTTTAAAGGGGTGGTAACGGAAGCAGTTTCTGCCAATCGTATGTTTATCTTGAGTACCTGCAGAGTAGTACTGCGTTCTTCATATCTGCGAAAAGTCTTTAGTTTTCTCACATTTACAGAAGACAGATACAGCTTTTTGCTCCAGTGGGCGTGTCTTGGGCGGAGCTAAAAACTAGTACGTACAGCCTTTACGTAACAGTCCGCCAGTTGTTGCATGGATGTAAATACTACACAAAGAAGTTTTATTGTTGTTATACAGTTAACTATGGCTTACAGCGTGATCGAGCCATACATGTCATGGTCCTGGCCTTCCTGTTCTGGTTTTTCGTGCTTTGTGGACAGGACGTGGCAGTACCATGTCTTGTGTTTGTGTTATGTCTTGTTTGGAGACACGTGTCGGATGTTTTCCCCCGTGTATCCACCGCCCCTCTCGTTTCCTCGTTAGCTTCCCTTCAGTGTTTCATTACCCACACCTGCCTATTGTTAATGATCCTTTGTTTGTCTCCCTATTTAATGCCCTTGTATTCTCTATCCTGTGCTCGTTCGTTGTTTGTAAAATCCTCGTGTGTTGCTCGTGTTCCTCTTGCCTTGCCTTTGAATTATCTTGTGGAGTACCTTGTTTTGTTGTGGACATTGTATCGTGCTCTACTTTAGTTTTTGCCCCCTCTTGGGAAGTCTTTTGTTTTGAGTATTTAGTTATCGTGTCCTGTTTTCCCCCATCGTGGGTTTTTTGTTTGTTTATATTAGAAATACCTTTTGTTGTTACCCCGTACTGCTGCCTGCGCTTGGGTTCTTTCCTCACGTTTCGTGACAATACATATATGATCCTGAATCGGACCCCGAGTCTGTAGTAGAACAAGAACCACACCAACCACGACTACAGATGGATGTCTCTATATGGTACCTATCGTTATTACTCGTTAGCTTTGCCATTTTATATTCGCAATATGTATTATTTAAACCTTAAAACATTAAGAGAATTTACTCTAATGTTGACATTGGTCATGTATCGCTTGTGAAAGTTCAAAGTTTAAAACACTATGAAATTCCGTGTCATACCAGTATAAATTTCTAACATTTAAAAAAGCCATCATTTCAAATAAAATAAAATATCATAGAAAGTAACGCTTTTTATTTTCTCCTTTAAACAACGAAATGGCAAACTGGGGATAACCCAAATGTCCGTGCTGTTTACATTAAATGCACTTACGCACCGATTGCAAACAAAACTTACCGGCTGTGTTTTAGACTCCAGAACGGGAACTTTTTTTGTTGGCACCGCTCCAACATTCAGTTGCAAACGACTTGCAAATCCAGGGTAAAACTGGGACTTGTTTGAGAAACAATCGTCTTCGAAAGGACGTTCACAAACAAAAATATTTTCACAACTCCATTGCTGTCCGGGAAAAACAAACTGCATCCACTGTTGTCTTACCTCCGGGTTCTTAGGAAAGCTTAACAGCGATTTATTTCCGTCACAGTCAAAAACAAACTTCCTTTGAGCCATTGCAGATTCTTGGTATAATACAACTTGAAAAATCATTCACATCATTTTAATCTTGCATACACTACACCATAATTTAAATCCTCTGAAGGTTTAGGCTGCATTCGTTAGATCAACCGGAACCAGGAACACTTCCAATAACAACTGATGTATTGTTGCATCAAAGAGTGCAGAACAGTACCCTACTCTCAGCCAGTCTTGTCTCATTGTTCCAAGGTTACCACAGCGAGCAGGATGCAGTTCATGTCCAGACCTGATGGTAGAGCGGAGAATGAGAAGCGGCGACCTGACAAGGGCTGAGATGAGCTGGATAAAGAAGGATGCGGCGACTTGACACGTCTTCACTACAAAATTTCAAATGCATTATAATATAAATGAATAGAATATAAATGATAATCTTAGATATATAATTTAACTTATTAGTAAGTTTATTTATTTTTATTTAGCCTTGTTGTGCGAGCACCGTCGAGCTTGTGCAGAGGCAGCAGCTTTTGCCAGAGGGGAACTGGAATCCACTGGTTGAGAGTTTTTTTTTTCTCAATTGGAGTTTTGGGTTCCTCACCACCGTTTGCAAATTGTTTTGCACTGTTTGCCTGGCTGCTTTAAAATTTAATTGTATAGTTCCCTATCAAAAGCTACACTCGATGCTGCATTTCAAACGCTATGGGAGAGTCTTTATTCGACCGGTTGTGAAGCACGTGTGTCAAACACGCCAACATTTATTGGTTTAAATAACCTCGGCAGGTGACGTGGCTAATTACATCAGCTTCCGCCCCCCCTCCACGCCGTAGCGCGAAGAGAGGGGCATCTTCCGCCCCCCCTCCTTGCCGTAGCGCGAAGAGAGGTGTAGTTTCTGCCCGCAGCAATGCAAGCTCCCGGCATCAGGGACACCGGAAAGCCCACATGCGTTGGACAGAAGTCTAGATCGAGCTCCCAGGTGGCATCCAACTGCGGGTTGGACCGCAGCGGCACATTCCCTCTGGGGGACATCAACATATCCTCTAGCTGACCCACCAACAGGGGAAGAAAGGGTGACAGAACTAATTTGACCTGTACGCGCCAAGAAGGGGGCGTTTCCAGGTCTTACCGAGTTCATCATGCACTTCCGGTATAAACGGCACTGATGGGTAGGCGCGGCTGGAGCCGCACGCAAACCCAAGGTACCGCGTATCCAGCCGCGAGCGTTGGGGGGCAGTGCGTACACTACCGCCCCATGCTCACGGCGGCCCGGGAAAGCATGGCCGGCATTTTCAACGTCCGATTTTTCCTGATCTCGACCCCCCGAAGGAGGGAGCTTCAAGGAATTATCAGGGTCAAAGATGCCAGTCAGTCACCCTCCAACGTTGCAAGGGACATCTCATCATCACGCGCCGTTTCCGGCACGTGATTGAGGAACAAGGACCGTCTTTTGGGGAACGATCAAACGAGCAAGGTACGAACGGTCCGTGAGCCAGCGGCAGGCGGATTAGCGCTTGCAATAATCCTCATGTCACCCTCGGTGCTTGCCGGAGCGGACGGCAGGGCCGTAGTCCTGCGGTCACGAAACGGGGAGCAACACAAGGTGGCGGCTGGTTCCCGGGGAAAGACAGCCGCCTGTGACGCAACGTCTGAATCGTCATCCGCCCGCAGTGCGGGCAGGACGTATCCACAACGGCTGCCTCAACTGCTGGAAACCCAACACCCGAGGCAAACATCGTGTCCGTCCCCCTCCTCGATGAGTGTGTTGCACCTGAGAGGACAGCGGGACATGCCACGCTGGAGAAATTTGCTCTTTTAGAAGGAAATTGCTTCTTCTAGAAAGTTCTGGCACCGCCGAGACGCCCAGGGGAAAGTCGCTGCAGGAAGGGACGATCCGCTGCACCACGTTGTGAGAATTCGACGATGTAGATACGAGCAGTCTTGTAGTCAGGAGCGAAGGCTCTGAAGAACAAAAGGTGAATGAATGAAGCACGACGGCTTTCTTTTATACCGGACATCCGGAGGCGGTGCCCGGCATGCAAATTTCATTCGCCAATTTCATTGGCCTTTTTAAAAGTAGTCAGAGTTGATAGGTTCTCAAGGGCGAACCCCATCTGTCGGTTCGACACAACGTCGAGAGACCGACAGAAAGGGAACTTTATTATTATATAACTGTCTAAGAATTACGATCACTTAGTCATATATAAATAAAGTACGTGAGTGAGTCATGTCTAGTCCAGAGCGGAGATGTGTTCCTCCATGTCAGAGGTTCCTCGACGAGCTGAACGGTCATGAGTTTTGTTTTGAGTGCTTGGGGGTTGATCATGCTACCCTGGGGTTAGAGGGAGAGTGCGAACTCTGTGATGTATTTGACATCCGGGTTCTCTGTGCTCGGCATGCTTTCTTTAAAAAAGACCGAGCCGCCTCTCCCTCGAGCTGGGGCCGCGACGTTCTCGCGTCCGCTTCCGAAGCATGCCCCGGCACTTCTTCGGATCGGGCAGAGGACAATGCATCGCTTGATTTGCGGGGCTGGAGAGCGCCGCCTCGGGGCGTTCCTCTCATGACGCAAAAGCATTGGACAAGCTTCTCGGGGCGGTGACGCATGCAGTCGACCGTCTTAAGCTCAATTGGCGGCAGGAACAAGAGACCCACAAGTGCTCAAAATTAGACGACAGGTATCTGTCGGGTGGCCAAGGGGGCAGGCCCAAATGTTGGGCCCTCCCCTTTTTTGAGGATCTCCACACCGAGGTATCTCGGTCATGGCAGAGACCTCATTCCTCCCGGGTTTTCGTGCCATCAACGTCGATTTATTCGACTATTGTTGGCGCGAGACCACAGGGGTACATGATGATGCCCCGTGTGGAAGAGACGCTGGCGAGCTATCTCTCCCCTGGGACATCATCGTCCCCTTAAGAAGCCTTCTCTGGGGAAGGCTCTTCAGGCAGCCAGTCAGGCTGGTGCTGCCCTGCACACCATGGCGGTTCTGCAGGCTTACCTGGCTGATCTGCTGGATGATGTGAGCACCGGCGGGGTGATTGACAAAACGGCGTTCTCAGAGCTACGCCGGGCCACAGATCTGTCTCTCTGTTCGACCAAGCAGATAATTTGGTGTAATTAGCCACGACACCTGCCGAGGTTATTTAAAGCCAAAAAAGTGCTTCACAACCGGTCAAACAATGACTGTTCTCCCATAGCATTTGAAACGCAGCATCTCGTTCCCGCTTTTTCAGGGAACAGGGTTACAGCCAAGTAACCCGAGACGTTTTCCATAATGAATATTGTATAGGTGAAATATTAAACAGACTATAATTTCCTATGTGTTTCTCTCTCCTTTATCTTAAATGTGTGCTTTCACTGTGTGTGATTGTCTGTGTGTGCGCGTGCTTGTCTGTGTGTTAGTACATGTACATATTGTGTGTGTGGAGTGTTTGTATGTGGGTGTGTCTGTCTTCTGCGTTTTCACCTTTTTCTTGTTTTTACAGGTATAACTTGTAAATTGTTTTGCTTATAGTCAATATGTCTCATGTAAAGCTGCTTTGTAACAATGTAAAAAGCGCTATATAATAAAAGTTAATAGTCAGAAACAATTGTATAATACAATGCAATGTGAGTCGTTTTGGATAAAAGCGTCTGCCAAATGCATAAATGTAAACCTAACTGTTATACTGTATATTATACAAGATAAAACACAACACACAACAGAAAGATACGGCTATGCTGTTTATTCAAAAAGTGCAATTGTTCTAAGCGTTTCCAGGCCAAAGAACAGACCCGAAAGCGATTCCCTTCTCCGTCCGCCATAAAACTCCGATCCGGACCAGCTGCGCACAGCGACAGAATTTTAAGAATTGTCGCCGGTGCATGAATTGTTTTGTCAGTGTTGGCAGTGAAATGGCATTGGCTCTCGTGTGTCTTGTGACTGGTTGGGTTATGAAACGGCATTGGCTGTTCTGCTCCGATTGCGTCACTCGCTAAACTTAAGCACACATGTTTCAAAGAGCATGCCTCGTTGGGATGGTTGGGAAATGGGAAGTTTTAGGGTAGGAGTGGGGTTAGGTGCTCTAAAATATCTATTAAAGTACAAATAATAAGTATTGATAAAATTGTTTCGGTTCTCTAGTCTAGCGGCCAATACCGTTCTTCTCTTTAGCGCCCCCAGTGGACCTTTGTGTCTTAAAACTGTAGCAATATGTACCTGATGGTACGTGTTTTGTGGTGCTGCACAAGTGTACGGAGGTATGTATTTCCAACGAGAAGTTTTTATTATGAAGTTAGGGTTAGGATGACTGTTTCTTCATATGAAGCAGAATATGTGTGTTGGTGTGTTCATTGGTTTTGTTCTAGCCTTCCATGTCAAAGCCACGGCCACTCTGCAAACTGTCGTTACTGTAAAGCTGTTTTTCTCTTCACAGGACCTCCTGTAAACGTGGCCATGGCTGTTGAAGTAGCCAGTATTGA
This sequence comes from Triplophysa siluroides, assembly GCA_006030095.1. NCBI lineage: Eukaryota > Metazoa > Chordata > Actinopteri > Cypriniformes > Nemacheilidae > Triplophysa > Triplophysa siluroides. The sequence goes on from VCII01000373.1 coordinate 71,958, forward strand.
CCATATCTCAGAAGCCAACATGGTAACGTATGAATATCGTCCTTGTATCTCAGATGCACTTTACGGCATTTCACATTTACAGCACAGAGCGAGTGAATAATACAGATGCTGCTGCTCATGAGCGTTTTACTGACACAGTTGCCATGGCAACATGCATGCGCTGCTATTGACCATCATATGAAATCATAACCATTAACTGTCACGGCATGGGAACTCAACACATGGACGCTCCTAATCTCCTGAGGTTTCACATTCACAGGTTCATTTATTCATCTCATTCTAGAAGAAAGGTCAATTCGCATGTCCTAATTGACATGCTGTTGACAGATTTGTTGTTTTTAAGGAACCTGTACACTATGAAAGTTGTCCATATGAAGTCATACGGCAAAGTAAACACGCCTTTGTGTTACCAAGTTAAGACAGCTTTATTTTTATGAAGTGCTTTTCACAGTGCAAATAGTTCAAGCAGGTTTACAGAAAGTAATATTGCCGAACTGACTTCTTCAATAATCCTCATATTTGAAGTTGAAGTATTAAAACGACTATGGGTGCGTGACTTTTCAGGGTTATTCATACCTTGATGAAAACAACAGTATGTGCTTGTATCGCTGTGTACTGTACTGAGAATGATGATTATCAGAAAGATTTGATCTTTCACATGTACAACGCAGATATTGCATTGATACAACGGTGATCTGATTCTTATAAATCAAAGCGAAAAACTGAGGAAAACTGTTACGAATACTGACGACACACTGGCTGTTTTGAATTGAAATGAGACTGTATAATGTATGTGGATGGAGGATTCGCACTCTTTTCTCATGACATGAAGAGGACACTGGGGAGAGGAGAGGAGAATGTTGGCTGCTGATTTTAAGCAGGTCACAGATGGTGTGCTGGGAAAGAAGCTAATATATTTATATCCTCCATACAAAAATAGATAGAGCCTTTACATGTTAGCCCTAGAATACATAAAGCAGCTCAGACTGACTTTACAGGTGATTATTCAAATGTCTTATCAATTAAAACAGATATTATTCTTATGTGAAGGATCAGCTTTCTTGCCAATTTTAGCTTTTTAGTAAGTTAGTAATACCTAGGAAGTAGTTTCTTAATGTCTGTTAGATGTCTGTACGATAAATAACTGTTTAATGGTTTGCGTAGATGTCTGTTGTGCATTTGCTTGCGTATACACAAGAGGCACAAGTAGCTTTGGGATCCATGCCTGAGATGACTTCATAGTTCTCCAAAAAATGTTTTGCATTTAGCCTTGTATTTGCTCCAGAGCCCATCATCAAGTCCCCTAAAGATGCTGTTTGTCACAAATAACACTTACACTCTTCTTCATCAGTGTATTTTATCTGAATACAGAAGAACTGAGAAAATATGGGACCAAAATTTGTTTGGTGACACATTAAACTTATTCACGCCAAGGTTGTCTTCCAGGCATGCCCATGATTCACGTGCTCCAGGGTATCATCTTGTTAAAAGGAAAGAAACATTTAAAGTAGGTGTCAGAAGAGCAGTATTTAGGAAAGCCACATGCCTGCACAATGGGTCCAAAGATTTTTATGTATATGGAGAACTGGAGTAGTCCAAGTACTGATCCTTGAGGAACTTCAGTGACTATGAGATGGGATTGGTCATCTACCTTTGTTCACCTGTGACGCTTTACTGCTTATCCAGTAGGATGTTCTGAGAAAAACAGACACCTGGTTGAAATCATCTTGTAAATGTGAGGATTGAGGCACGTCTGTAGTCAACAGCTGAAGGGTTGAGTATGGTTGTGGAGAAACCAGTTGCACCAAGTGCCAGTGAGGAAGGACAGGTTGTCTGTGCAATTGTAGTCGAAACAACCTGTAGAAGAGAAAAGATGGCAGAGGATTTGATTGACAGGGCACATGTCAGGTGGGTGAAGTCTCCACACTGCTTTTCAGAGACAGATGACAGGAGGCTTATGACTGACCCATGTTGTAGAATTTGTGATGCTGTGAACTGGCTCCTGGTGATGAGGATGAGGATGAGGATGATAATGATGGTGCTTTTCTCTGTGGGGGAATATTATAATTAGCTGTTAGACAGGACGTGGAGGGTAGTTGATGTCCTTTAAAAAGTCAGTTTTTACATTCCATTCTATAGAAAATAATCTCTTTGTGATAATCTTGATACAGTACATGATCACTGTGTGTTGTGTTTTCAGGAATACACCATGACTGTGTTTCTGCGTCAGAGCTGGAGAGATGATCGTCTGTCCTACAACCACACAAATAAAACTCTGGGTCTGGACAGCCGCTTTGTAGACAAACTCTGGGTGCCAGACACGTTCATTGTGAATGCCAAATTCGCCTGGTTTCATGATGTTACGGTGGAGAACAAGCTCATACGCTTGCAGCCCGACGGAGTCATTCTGTACAGCAGCCGGTATATTTCCACACATTTCATTACTCTGTAAAAAGACATGAAATATTGACAGATGTCCTTTAATTCTATAAAGCCATTCAGTCACTGGAGAAGCCAAAGAGATTTACTCAAAACCCCCATTGTGTTTGCATGCAACTGTGAGCACATTCAGGTCTTGTGTGATTGTTCAACCTAGTCTCAAGGCAGCTCTTGGCACTGGCATGAAATTTGAAATCTATTGATTCGTGTTCATGGACATGAATTTCCCCCTTTTTTTTCGTGTCACTCAGCACAACTTTTAATACACAGACCGTGTGTGAATGAACATTTATATATGTATAACCTGATATCAAAAGAAGTTGTACATATTTTAGGAGGTGGCCAAATAACACCTTACCTCACCCTAAAATCACAGCCGCAAAAGCTAATTTAGCTAAAAACATGAGTTTCAACGATAAAGGCCCGCCCCTAAACCTAACGTCACTGTGGCAAAGTCAAATCCTTACAAAACACACCAATGAGGGCGTAGGAAATAGGAATTCACACGAATGAGAAACCTTGTAAATTAGGTATGATTTCCCATCAGTTTGCGTTGATATATTTATACATATGAAAGATACCGCGTATTATAATACGTTAGACTGAAAGTCTCGCTTACTCACACGAAAAAAGTGTGAAATTCGTGTCGATGAACACGAATGAATAGATTACAGTTTGTGACAAATGTCACAAATTCCTTTGAGACTGTGTTGGATTGTTTGTCTTTCAGAATAACATCTACAGTGGCCTGTGACATGGACCTTACCAAATACCCCATGGATGAACAGGAATGCATGCTGGACCTGGAAAGCTGTGAGTCCCAGGAAAACTTGAATCTACATGAACCAATAACAGGACAAAACAAACATGTCTAGATTAAAACTGACAATAACAAATGAAAACAATAAGGCCAGACCAAAAGAATCCGAGACGGTGGAGATACACAGATTGATGATTTGTCTGGTTTGCAGATGGTTACTCTTCAGAAGACATTACGTATCACTGGTCAGACAGTCAGAAACAAATCCATGGACTGGACAAACTGGAGCTGTCCCAGTTTACCATCACAGATTACCGCTTTGTGACGGAAATTATGAATTTTAAATCTGGTGAGCCGGTGAAACTTGACTTTGAAACCACTTTTACTGTTGTCATACAAATCAGTTTTGTTAACAAATTTTTGAATGATCTTCTATACAGCAGGTCGGTTTCCGCGACTCAGCTTGCGCTTCTCGCTACGACGGAATCGAGGAGTTTACATCATCCAGTCCTACATGCCCTCCATCCTGTTGGTCGCCATGTCTTGGGTTTCCTTCTGGATCAGCCAATCAGCTGTGCCTGCAAGGGTTTCTTTAGGTCAGTTAGTTCATACAAATCATAGAAAGCATTTACCATGCAGTAGTTCACTTAACAACATGATTTGTGCTTGCTGTTTTCAGGGATCACGACAGTTCTCACTATGACGACACTGATGGTTAGCGCTCGCTCGTCGCTGCCCCGCGCCTCTGCCATCAAAGCTCTGGACGTGTATTTCTGGATCTGTTATGTCTTTGTATTCGCTGCCTTGATTGAATATGCTTTTGCCCACTATAATGCAGACTACAGCAAGAAGGAGAAAGCCAAAGTCAAGAGCAAGAAGAGTTCCGAGGTGCAGAGAAAATAACCACTTCATTTATTTACAGTTAGGGGTGTTGGTATCAGTGTTGGTGTAACTAGTTACTAAGTCATTAGATACTGTACTTCTATTACTTTTCCCTTGAAAAAGTCAAGTGAGGGATTACTCTTATTTTTTCTGTAATTTCCAGTTACTTCTGAAGGAATTAAACTAAATACTGTGTGTAATATATGTGTGCGCAACAGTGGAATTGACATAAACATTCAAAGTCTGACTTTAAAATCCCTGCTTTAATCTATAATTCTCACATTTGTAATACTTTGATGGATTTAAGGACACTGGAAGGACACAGAAAGTAATTAGTGATATAAGTAATGAAATACTTTTTGGAGAGAGTCATTTGTACAGTAATCTAATTACGCTATTGAGTATGTGATTAGTAACTAGTAATTAATTACCTTTTAGAGTAACTTGCCCAACACTGGTCGACATTTACCTTGATATTAACGATCACGTTATTGATATTATCTAAATAAATACTAGAAATATTTGGCCAAAAACGTTCAAAACGACACGTAGCATGGTTCAAACCTTATTCCAAATATGATGGATATTGTGATGTTATTTGTGAAGTCATAATCGTTTAGTGAAAATCTGATATTGTGAGAGGTTTTTTTTTTCTTTGAGAGTAACGTTTGTGTCGTGTTGATGTTCTCTTGTAGTCTATGGTGAAGAATGGAAAGCAGGCCATGGTTCTCTTCTCTCTGTCTGTGGCTGGCATGAACCAGGGCCTCCTCATCTCAAAGAGACAGAGCCGAGCCCAGCGGTCCGCGGATGCTCCGCCCAACGTGCAGGAGGACGGCAGCGAGGTGCGTGCCGGTCAGTCCCGTCGAGCGCAGAAAGAAAGCGGCGAAGACAAGAAATGCTGCAAATGCAAACCCATCGATGCTGACACCATCGACATCTACGCTCGCGCCGTCTTCCCTTTCACCTTCGCCGTGGTCAACGTCATCTACTGGGTGGCATACACCATGTGAATGACTCCCTTCTGCATGTACACAAATCTATGCCATATCATACGGTATATCAACATTATGAAACTCTATGATTTATGAAATTATGAACTGCTTATGAATATATTTATCCACTGGTGTTGTGTAGGTTCTTGAATGTTTGCGTTAAATTATATTTGGGAGGAGCGAGGCTTTGCTTTCTTATTGCTGTTCTGCTCTTAGTTGCCCTTCAATCTCTATATCCCTCTCTTCTTCTTCATTATATTTGCACCAGAATATCTTCTCTGTGCTGGTACAAGTGAATGATGTTGGAATAAAGCAGAACTTGGAAGTATTCTGTTGTCTTCATTCAGGCAAATCTTTGATAACATTTCTGATCATAGACGTAATCATTTCAAATAAATGATTTTATTGCCCTGTGACTAGTTTTGCCATGTGTGGGACAACGTATTATTAACAATGCCTTTATTCTGTACATATTTACACTACACCATGTAGGTGATCAAACTTGAGAGTGAATCTGCAGACGACAGTCATGAATGTGTACAATAGACAAACAGTGTGCAGTACATTAAAATCTTTGTGTTTTAATTCAGTTTTAAAGTACAATTACAAGTCAGAAATCACAACCTCTCAAATCAAAAAAAAAATGGGATTTTTAATCTTCACAATCTAATTCACGGTGTGAAATATCCAAAACTGCTCCCATCACATCATCAACTCGACGCATTTACGGTCAAACTGACAGATGGCTGACAGCAGTAGATCATCATCACACCGAGCTTCAGTCCTGTCAGCGGACAACCGGCGACACAGACACAATCCCCTGGATCCATTCGGCTGTAAATTCCACTGAGTTGGATGTATGGCAGAATGTTCTCTTTTTTCACAAGGTTAAGACTTTATTCCTAAATAGACAAATAAATAAAGGATTATTTGTTAAATATGATAAACAGTTAGCCCATGTAAACTCATCACATAAACTATAAGAGAATACACTTATGGCAAGGTCTAAATAACAAGATATTAATTTTGTTAAAGACAAATGAAGTAATAGATAGGCTACATTAGAAATGTATGTAGAAACTTCTGTGGTGTTACAAAAGAATCTGGGAGACATATTTTCTTTGATTCTATACATAAAAAATGTTTTGGATTGACATCTCTAGTTTTTGTTCTAGATTATTTTAAAGTTTAATTCAAATTGAACTTTATGATCTCATCTTAATTTTTGTACAAGAAAGCAGTGATTCAAAAAGTACAATATCTTTTCTGGAACAACTTTTTTGTTATACTTGGTAAATATCACATTCATGTGAAAAAAGGGGCTAAAGCTAAGTCAAATTTGGAACCGTTTGTAAGAGAAATTAAACAGCATGGACATACTTTAAGCAATATAAAAAGCAAAAAAAAAAACATGTTATTTAAATCTATGTAGGCCTACTTCATTTTTTTACCCATAACATAATTGTTATTCTTTTCACATGTATACCCCAAGTTATATTTTATGTAATTGGTTTTTTTAGCTCTAATTTCTTTTTTTTGTGAGTTGTATATGTTTGTCCAAAATGTATACACTTCTGAAAATAAATAATTAATAAAAAAATACTGATATATACGTCTCATGCGGTGGTCTTTCATTGGTCAGTCTGAGCTGTGCCGTTCTACACACAACACGAAGCGATGCGGGATCTTGATCTCCTGTAGTATCAAGAATCTGTCGATCCAAAAATGTACTTTAAAGTGAATGTGTTACATTTTAGTCCTCATAAGCATGAATAAACAGAGATTCAGAAAGGCTCTTTAATTTTTTTACTGTCAGAAGAACAAATACAACAGTATTATTCGCCGCCTCTTTTAAGAGGCAGATCACGTGGAACAATAGCGCCATCTCCAGGACAATATGTTATACAATAGAAGGTTTACTCTGCTGAAAAACATCATGACAATAACCCCAATGCAATATTAACTTAATTCAAATGCAATGAAATGACCTCTTACGAAACAGTTTTTTCCTGCAAAAATCGTTTTAGAAATATATGTTTATTTTTATATGTTTTCATATTTCGTTTCCTATAATTTCCTGGTAAAACAAATGGAGTTTACCAGCAGGGGGCGCAAAGACCTGCTGAGATAAAACGAGTCAACAGTATTTATAGGCTACGCCTAAAAACGACCTTACTGTTACTGTTTATATATAAAAAAACATCCATAATTCATATGGGATCTCCCTTAAATTGTGTAAAAACGTATTTCTTTCTTTCTTACTATGGCAAGCTAAACATTTTAAGACACGAAGTTTTACCACTTTAATGTCCCGCGGTGTTTTATTTGAGGAAATATATCCTATAATTATTATTTATTTACATTGTTATCATCTTAGAAAACCATTAGAAAACAAAGTTATTCTAGTTCGCCTACCTGATCTGGGTTAATATCAGAGTCCTATATGTGGAAAGAACACAATAGGCTACTGACGGATCGATTGTTTTTCATTAATGATCAGAAAATCATGATTCTCGGAATTATCGACGATCTTTTTCACATGAATAGGCTATGCTCCACAGACAATATTTTGGCTTCTTCCTCGCTGGGAAATAATTGGTCATCTTATTTATTCCACTAAACATGAAATTCCATTATAAGTCTTTTTAACCTCGTTTACCTTTGTGTTGTGAAACCAGGTTTAACATTTAAGGTAATAATATTTTAAGTTATGTTCTTTTTCGATCTCTTTCTTAACGAAAGTTAATACAGGCTAGATAGTACTTTGTACGTGCAATATTTGTTAGATTTTTTTCAGATTCATTTCGAACGATTATTTGACGCGTTACGTTTTAATTGTATAGCATGAATTGGCTAATAAAATGAATAAATCATTAGAAAATGCGTCAATCCTCTTGTGACATGATTTAATCGGTTTTAATTCAATCAAAGCTATCACATTCGTTTCCTATTTATTTTCGTTTCCTATTTATTTTCGTTTCCTATTTATTTTGATGTCTTAATCATTTAAATCATGTTCGCGAACATGTTTAGTAAATTAGGTTATTTAAGTCCATATTTCAGTCCCCCTCCAGATCGGCCTATTAAAATATTGCTATTTCATCTATTTTTTGATGATTGACGTGATATAGCCTATAGTGGTTTAAGCGAAAGAAGAGAGAATGTTTTTTCTGAAATGTACACTGTAGATAAATAAATAAGCGCATTGACACATGGCCTATATGTATTGCCATATTTGGATCTATTCTGTGAGCGTATTGAACCAAAATCTCTTTATTTCTTTCAGTTATTAAAACGACGTCACAGAGAGCAGCAGAGAGCGGAGCCGCGCACTCAATCACGCGCTTATTGCCGCTCGTGCAGAAGTCGGTGCGACAGATGTGTGATGTGTTTTAAATGTTTAGTGTATCTGCAGTGGCTGGAAACACAAGAATAATGTCATGTCATCTCTGGACTACGTGAAGAAGGACTGTTTATCATCGGCCTCTCTGAAAAGCACTTTAACAAAAATCCACAGGCGAAGACAAAAGGAGATCTCAGGAGACAAGACCCTGGAGACAGAGACTGACTTCATCCTGTGCAGGTGACCGTCTCTGCTTCTTTCATTTTTATACAACGAATGAAAACTTATTGTTTTAATCCAATTACATTTTGCAGTTCATAATGTAAAAATTGATACAGCCCACAAAACAAATATTTTAGGTTTTACAGTGGCTAGAAATATTAGAAACATTCCAGTGTGGATTTATTGCGTAGATAACTCAAATGTTTTTGCTATGCATGACGCATAAAGTCAATGTCGCACAGGTATACAGGTGTCTGCGAAGAGTAAACGCAGCACATGAACTGTCAAGGCCTCTCTCGGTACTCTGTCTTATTTTTTGTATTGTATGCTGAGACATTATTGCGATGATGCAAAAACCAAAACATGTACTTGAAGTCTCAGTGAGCCGTCATTTCATTTATGAACTGGTGATTGACAAAACAGGTGATAAATCTCCTAAACTGAACATGCCGAGCAATCTAAAACCCAGCATTGGGTCAAAAAGGGAAAAATGAGCTGTTGGGCTCAATTAAATCAGAAAAGGTTCAGTTAAAACCCAACGGTTGGCTGTCACAACGAGCTAAATTCTAGGAAATTGTGCCCAGTTTGTGATGTAAAGCAGCACTGCTCATCCATGAGTGTTTTCTTTCCTCTCTGTCGACAGGCTCTCGTCGCTCAGCTGTGTCAGCCGCAGTCGTACCGTTCTCAGGATTCTCATCGCTTGTGTCATCTCTTTCTTGGCTCTGCTGTGTGCTGTGAGCATGGACTTCCAGTCCTCTTTAACTCGATGGCAGTCCACTAAAGCTGCGCTGACAGAGCTGACATCCTGCAGGACCAACGTCACCCTCACGCTCGTGCTGGAGCTCCAAACCTTACGAAACCTCAGTGTGTCATCAGAGTTCATCAGCTCCTGGTCCATCACCATGCTCACGGTCAGCCGATGTTGTACGGAGACGGACGTGGACGCTTTGGGTCAGCCCTGTGATGTTGACTTACCAGAGTTTTGTGAGCGTCTTCAGTCTGATCTTTCGGAGCTTCTCAACGTCACACAGAGAGACGGGCTCACGGTTTTTACCCTGGCTATTGAGAAGATATTACATCTGTGGGGCGTGAAAGAAATAGACATCGGTTTCCTGAAACTCAACCCCGACTGGACAGACGTTCTTGCTCTGAAACAGCTCGTGACACTTCAGGAGCTGAACTCACGCTTGATGACGGGCGAAAGAGAGATTCAGGATGAAATGTGGCACGCGACGACACTCGTGTCGGTCGTTAAAGAGATGTCTGAAAATCTTCAGCACTGCTGGACGGAAAACATGGACATCGAGTTAAACTTGACCAATAGCAAAGATTTTGTCCTCTCCGATGGATCTGTGGAGTTCATGCTGGCCCTGGAGAACACGCTGAGGTGTTTTCATGCCTGGGCCGGATGGGCTTTGAAACTCAAATCCAGAGACGTCTCATCCACCATCAGTCTGCAGATCTGCCTGCTCGCCATCGCCTGTCTGATTTACCCCGTAGTGCTTCTGTCCTTCAAACAAATGACCGACTGGATCCAGGACTACGCTCGGAGTCTCAGGGAGAAGACGGAAGACCTGAAGAGAGAACGACGTCTGGCAGAAGATCTCCTTCATCAGATGCTGCCTAAATCTGTGGCCAAGCAACTGCGTCAGAGCAAACACGTGGAGGCCGAGAGCTATGATAAGGTTCAGAAGTGACATGAGACAGACACCACACAACTCTCAAATCTCTACCCATGCAAAGAGCAGAACAAGTCTTTTATTTGAATAAATCGGTGTGTCAGATCTGAGACGTTGGGCAGGTTTATTAAGGCGGCAGCGCCAGGACACATGCACACATGCTTCTGTTCTGTTTGTTCTTTTTGTTGTAGTAATTGCCTATAATTACACTTTTCCATATTCATCAGGACATAAAACAGCTCGCGAGTGAGTGTGCGTGCAAGCGTGCGTGTTTGTGTGCATGTGTGCGCGTGTGTGTGTGTGTTCCTCATGAGGACACAAGCTTATAAATCATACAGAATTTACTTTTTTGCAAATCTTAAAGAGCAGGAAGTGTTGTGTGATTGTTAGGCTTAGGGGGTGGGTTAGGTGTAGGGAGTATGATATACAGTTTGTACAGTATAAAAACCATTGCGTGTATGGAATGTCCCCATAAAACATGGAAACCCAACATTAGTGTGTGTGCGCGTGTGTGTGGACTTGGTTTTTATATGTTAGTGGGGACCTACACCTGAATGCACACCAACTCATGGGGACCCGTGTCACTGTGGGGACCAAAATTGAGGTCCTTATGGGCACAAATGCGTATAATGTGTGTGTGTGTGTGTGTGTGTGTAGGTGTGCTTGCAGGCAGAAAAACTCCCTCACAACCACAGTCCAGATACTGCATTTACACAGATCTCCAAAGTATCAAAGGCTTTCAGATGTTTTTATTGGTTCAACCTTTGTAAATCCTGTTCAAATCCTGTGTTCCAGGTGACTATTTTCTTCTCTGACGTCGTGGGCTTTACGGCTATATCAGCCTCCTGCACTCCACTACAAGTTGTTGAGATGCTCAATAACCTCTACATGTGTTTCGACACACGCATCGACTCCTACGATGTCTACAAGGTATGCGGCATGTAAACAAATGCATAAATAAACACTGAAAGGAACAGACAAGAAGAGTGAGTTTCAGGCAGTTTGACAGGGTGGTAAGGGGCTGTTTGTGTTTATGAATCAGGTGGAGACGATAGGAGATGCGTACATGGTGGTGAGTGGACTGCCGGAGAGAAACGGAGACAAACACGCAGACGAGATCGCTAAAATGTCTCTGGATCTGGTGGCTGCTGTCAGACAGGTGTCAATACCACACATGGCCACTCAACGCCTTCAGCTCCGCGCCGGCATACACACAGGTCAGAGGAATCAACATCAAGCAAAACACCAAAAGTAGCTTGTTTGATTTGATTTGATATGATATGATATGATGTGTTATCACACGAGACGTTGGTCTTGTCATAATCTTTCGTCCAACCGTATAAAAGACTCTTTATGAGCCAATAACTAGATGTAGATTAGAGTTAATGAACAACTCTTGTAATGTAATGCCACTGAACAGTGATGTGGTAAAGGTCACAGCAATAATAACAGTCAGGAAACAACAGAAAAGACCAGTCAGAACCTGGCGTTCAGATATAAAGGGGTTGGGTGATTCTGAAATCCAGATTTTTTTAAATACGGAGAACATCTAGTAGAACATGCAGTTATTTGTATTCAGATTAGGTTTACAATCAATCTGTGTAAGGTCTGTTATTCTGTTTTTATTACATGGCTGGTTGGAATGCTTGATTCTGATGGGCCAGTCGCCATATTTGTAGGTTCGTTATTCCCAGATAACAACCTCTCAAAAACTAACAACACACCCTAACCCAGGTTTTTTGAGAAATTAAATGTAAATATGTCTTTTTTTCACATACATGACATTATATTTACAAATTATTAAACCAAATTGCCTGTTCATGACATTTGAACATTGTTTCTTACCTTAAAACCGAAAGTATACGGCTTTTTCTCGCGGAAGGTCTGCATTCGGTAAAAATGAGCTAATCAAATATTTTACATTTCATGTCCAGTTTCTTCTCATGTGGCAAGTAGCCGTGTAATAAGCGGGATAATGTACAAGCAGCCGGCTGTTATCGCCAAATAAGCCCCTTCAGTGTGATACAAGACTCTCCGCTTCACGTCCTGATCACACTGTTGGGAATTATTTCTGTGATAACAACCAGCTGTCTGTACATTATCCCCTACATAACATATCATGCACTCAGACCACAATGAGATTTTCAGCAGAAAATGCAACAAAACTGATGTTGGTTTTATACAGCATTTTAAAATCACGGCTGCCATGATGTTTCAGTCGGATGCTTCGACATTCAATTCATTCTTGAAGGGTGAAGATCAAGTCCTAGGACAATGCTGAATATTCTCTTGGAAATGTGTCAGATTGCTTAAGTTAAGGAAGATGTTTTGTGTATGTTGACAGTGTTATGTCACGTGTGTTTTGTACTCAAGGTCCTTGTGTTGCTGGTATTGTTGGTTATAAGATGCCCCGGTACTGTCTGTTTGGAGATACAGTGAACACCGCCTCTCGGATGGAATCCACCAGTCTGCGTATGTCTGTTTATACCAACTTTACTATCTTACAGTGACACTTCCCATCCGATGGCTAGGAAACGTTTGCAGACACAACAGAATCAATCATCATGTGTTTATAATATCACACACAGTATGACTTCTAACCCTATGTTTACATTTGACTTCATTTTTGACTAGAAAAAGTTGACAATGGCGCTTCCTTTGTAAAACAGCGTTCTGGTTACAAATAGCAGCTGGCAATGACTTCAGAGGCATCGTTTGTGCATGAAGGCAGCTCAGAGAAACAGATTCAGACTGGCTTCATAGGCAGCGTAACGGAAGTCTATTTGAATCATAAACAGAGCGAGCGTCTTTCTGATAACCAATCACATATTTAAAAACTACAATACTCATTTCTTGCTAGAAATGCAATCAACAGTTATTGAAAGTGAAAACTAAACTTACATTTATACAAAACTTCTCCGACCGGCGGAGCTTGATCCTGCTGGACCAATTACCTCCCTCGCATCTTGTTATGGTAAAAACTGTTCTCGCTACTCACTTGTCATTGGTTAGCTATGAAAAAAAGTTGAACTTTTTTCAACTTCAAAGGACACTCTGAGCTGCAGAAAAAGGCCGGAACTGGAGTTTAAAAAAACGCTCGGGACTTTTTTGAAAACACGGTTTCGTCTATAGGATTATAATGTAAAACAGACGGTAACAGCTTAAAAAAAGAAGTCAAATGTGAACATAGCCTAAGAAGCATGTACGCAATATGATAAAGACCCGAATGACACACAGAAATTACACTAAACAGAAATGCAAAAATGATGAGTTTCCAAAACTGCCAATAGTTGAACAATTCCACCCCAATCTCAAAAAAAAACTTTTGGCAAATCCAGAAAGAGTCACTGAAATACTGTATTTTGTAGAGAATGTTCGGCCATTTTTGCACAACAAGGGAATGTTGCAAATGTGTATTTTTATTTGTGTGTTTTAGCCCAGAAGATTCATGCAAGCTCTGCGTCATATCTGGCTCTCATGAAGGACAACGCTTATGAGTTACAGCTACGTGGTGAGATTGAAGTGAAGGTGAGAAGCATTCTAGAAATCTTCACACTTTTGCAATCTAGAAATGAGGAGGGAAAGAGATGAACTTTTGCTCAAGATGAAGAGATGAAAATCCTGCAGATCATGGTGATATTACAGATGTACATTATACAGTAGTTGTAAAAAGAGCTGAATCTGGAATGAAACTAATGATGGGTTCATGTTTGTCATGTGGTTTCAGCTCTGGCTGTCACTGCGCTCATGTAAACATTGATCATGAGGTGCGTGACTGATGTGTCTGTTTTTCAGGGGAAGGGTAAAATGAACACATACTGGTTGATCGGTCACAAAAACTACAGTGTCCAGAATGACAGTCTGGTGTGTCACTGGAACCCAAATATCTCCAGAAAGAAAAAGCCTCCTTCGGGGAGCAACGTAAGTCCTCTCACGCAATACACGCATATACACACACATACACGCACGTGTCTGACAAATACAGGTAAAGTCACTAAATAGTCCGAAAATGAAAATTCTGTCATCATTTATCATTCTGTCATCACCTGTTGTCATTTTAAACCTGTGTCATTTTCTTTCTTCTGCAAAACACAAAAGAAGATTTTTTGAAAAATGTTGGTAATAGAAAACTGTGGGTCCCCATTGACTTTGGATACAAAACCAGTGCAAGTGAATGGGTGCTGCCGTTGTTCGGTTACTGACATTCTTCAAAATATCTTCTTTTGTGTTCTGCAGAAGAAAGAAAGTCACACGGGTTTGAAACGATAAGAGAGTGAGTAAATGATGAGAGAATTTAGATTTTTGGATGAACTATGTATCACTTAAACCTAGCTGCATTTTGTGTTGATGCTAATGCTGTTCGGACCTGATTTACATCATTCCTGTAATGAATCAGGTGTTTCTTATTTGTGAATGCCCCTCCGACCATGTGTTGTTGTTCATTGTTCAGTCCAGCGTGGCAGGTGACAGCATGACAGCCGTCTCTCGGCCCGATGTTCTGCCTCACCTGCAGGGGTCCGAGGTCACGCTGCGAGTTTCAGCACAGATGGAGAAGTGTGCCGGCAGGTTTGGGAAGGTGGGCTCAATGGTGGGAGCGCTGCAGGAGACAGAGGAAAGCCCAGCCAATCAACACAATGACAAAAGCTCTCTGCTTCCCGGTTCAGTGACTCACTGCATCGGTGATCAATGACAGGACAGGACTTGCGGACATTTGGTTTAAAACAAAACATGTTTCATCATGGGTTTACAATATATTTTAATTTCATTTTGTCCTTTATATGAACATTAAAAATACATTTACACTTCACCAAGAATGAAGAATAGTTGTGACTGTGTGTCTGCACATTACCACTACCACATTATATGGTTTAGACATTTGCAATTATTCTATAAACAAAAATTGAAATCCCATACTCTTATATTACTTATATTGTCATAAAAAAAGTCTCCTCCGGTCCTTGATTTTGATTGGTTGAGCCACAAAACACCTGGTAGACCCACTGCAAATATAAAGTGTTCTCAAAATAATGTTCCTTATTACAAACCCAAAAGTATTTCAAATCAAACAATACAGACTTGTTTAGGTAAGAAGTAATTCTGTGTGTGTGTGTGTGTGTGTGCATGTTTTTTTTTGCTTTTCTATGTCACATATAGAATTAAAAATGTATCTAACCATTGTTCTTGAAATAAACTTTGATGACCAAATGAAAATGTGTGTGTCCAGTTGTCATTTGTAAAGAATCTTTCCATTTCTATTGCATGACATTAGTACTATAGTGATTGGTCAATAACAAGATATTTAACTAAACAATAACACTTGGCATAATGTCATCTGTGTCTGGATGTTGTGCACATTAAAACTGTGAATGTGTTTGTGGTTTAAATAAGTGATTCACAAGCTTCAAAACCATGAATCATATATTTCAAATCATTGCTTTGATTTTTTGGTTTGATTTCAAAGCGAGCCAGTGACCCTCTCTCAAATACAGTCTGATCTTAAGTCACGTTTTATAGAAATGTTTATAGAACGAAGCTACTGTATATGCGACTAAACTATACAATCTCACGACTGCATTTCTTTTTAAATCAGTTTATTTTAGCACTTTGTTTCAAAACACTTGTAAATGGAAATAGTAAAAAATCATCTTCAAAGCAGTATAGTACAACATATAGTACATTGTCAGTGTTATTTGCAACATGTTTAAAAAAAAAGCCAGGCTGGGGAGCAGCTAAAACATATCAACCAGCTCAGGCTGGTCTTAAAGGGATAGTCCTCTCAAAAAAGTACATTCTGTCGTCATCAACTCACCCACAAGCTGTTGCAAATCTGTATAAAATTCTTTATTCTGATGAACACAGAGAAAAAAAGATATTTGGACGAATGTGTGTAACCAAACATGTCTTGGCCACCAATAACTATCACAGAAGAAAAAATGACAAAGATAGTCAATGGTGCCCCAGAAATGTGTGCTTTCCTACATTCTTCAAAATATCTTCTTTTGTGTTCAAAACAACAAAAAAATATACTTCAGTCAAATAATCTATAAGGAGTCTGCTTTAAAGCTTTTTAAAAATCAAGATGTTGTTTTTTAGTGATTTCAGTCATTTGTTATAAGGAAATTTCATTGGTGTATGTATATCAGTGTTATATTCAGTCTGGATAGTGAAGTGTTGAGGGACTGGAGCTGGAAATCAGAGTAAATGATGATGAAAACTCAAAGGTGTTGAGGTGATTTACTCGTATGGCAGCAGATCTTCAGTGAACACTGAGCAGCACGTCATCTCCATTAACACAAGTGGCACATAATTGAGCTCACATGATGAATGAGGCTTTCACATGACAAACACCCAGAGCCATTGTGTTTCGGTTCAGTGGAGGCAGACGGGCCGGGCCTGGCAGCCGGGGCTAATTATTCTGACACACACACACACTTATCTCCGTGGGGACAGTCCATAGGCTCACTGATTTGTATACTGTAAAAATGATATTTTATTCCCTACCCCTAAATCGAAAGATCATAGAAATGTTTTGTATTTTTAGATTTTAGAATTTGGGGACTCCTGACATATCCCACCAGGATTTAAAAACAAGGACACACACACCAGTATTCCACAGGTATTGTTTGCCTATTATGAAATATTTAACATCATCACATGTTTGAGAATCTGACCACAGGGAGGAGACATTGTACCATACGGTGTACTGCCTGTCTAACATCTGCGTGATCTCAGAGGATCAGAGCAACACAACATTCAGGACATTATTGAAATCACCAACAGTTAGTAACCAATAGTTTATAAAAGAAGAAACAAAGCAAAACGATAAAAGAAAACGGTTTGATCTGTTCTTTTTTCCAGTCATGTGTGTCAGTTTCAAAAACAAGAAGCTCTTAATCCAAATGAAATACGATCGTCTAAGGGCAAATACAAGTTTATTTAATGAAAAAGAACAAACGTCAGACGTCCTGGCGGTGTGTCATCTGTGTGGATTCTGAACCAGAACAATCCAGTCTGAGCTGAAGATGGAAAATCATGCAAATGCGCACAGACAGGTGTGTTCCTGCAGACGCTAAGTTTAGTAAAATCACTTCACATTCTACTGCATATATACAGGTACATTTACATTTATTCATTTGGCAGATGCTTTTTTCCAAAGCGATTTACAAGTAGGAGAGCATGGCCATGCTAATAGAGGATTAAACTTTCAACTTGAAATGTATCACAAAGCAAAAGAAGGAAAGAAAGAAGAGAGAGAGAGCGTGATTTTTTTTATTACATATTGGCAAAGCTGCACAACACATTACCATAACGTAAAATATAAGAAAAGAACAAAAATTTATCCACAGAAGAAAATAATAATAAATAAATTAAAATAAAAAATAAATGAATATGCATATATATATATATATAATATATATATATATATATATATAAATTACATGAAAAGGCCCCTCTTTGAACTGCCACCTTACCGTGGTGGAGGGGTTTGAGTACCCGAAAGACCCTAGGAGCTATGTTGTCTGGGGCTATATGCACCCTCCCGTGGACCCACCACCTGCAGGAGGGACCGTAAGGGGCCGGTGTTTAGTGGATCGGGCGGCAGTCGAAGGCGGGGGCCTCGACAACCCGATCCCTGGACGCGGAATCTAGCTCTAGGGACATGGAACGTAACCTCTCTGGCGGGGAAGGAGCCTGAGATTGTGCGTGAGGTTCAGAGATTCCGACTAGAGATAGTTGGGATCACCTCTACGCACAGCTTGGGCTCTGGAACCACACTCCTCGAGAGAGGATGGACTCTTCACCACTCTGGAGTTGCCCATGGTGAGAGGCGGCGGGCTGGTGTGGGTTTGCTTATAGCCCCCCAGCTCAGCCGCCATGTGTTGGAGTTCACCCCGGTGAACGAGAGGGTCGCTTCCCTGCGCCTTCGGGTTGGGGATAGGTCTCTCACTGTCGTGTGCGCCTATGGGCCAAACGGCAGTGTAGAGTACCCGGCCTTCTTGGAGACTCTGGGAGGGGTGCTGGAAAGTGCTCCGACAGGGGACTTTGTCGTTCTACTAAGGGACTTCAACGCCCACGTGGGCAGCGACAGTGACACCTGGAGGGGCGTGATTGGGAGGAACGGCCCCCCCTGATCTGAACCCGAGTGGTGTTCTGTTATTGGACTTCTGTGCTAGTTACAGCTTGTCCATAACGAACACCATGTTCAAGCATAAGGGTGTCCATCAGTGCACATGGCACCAGGACACCCTAGGCCGGAGGTCGATGATCGACTTTGTGGTTGTTTCATCTGACCTCCGGCCGTATGTCTTGGACACTCGGGTGAAGAGAGGGGCGGAGCTGTCAACTGATCACCACCTGATGGTGAGTTGGATCCGATGGCGGGGGAGGAAGCTGGACAGACTCGGCAGACCCAAACGTACTGTGAGGGTCTGTTGGGAACGTTTGGCCGAATCCACTGTCAGAGAGATCTTCAACTTCCACCTCCGGCAGAGCTTCGACCAGATCTCGAGGGAGTCTGGAGATATTGAGTCCGAGTGGACCATGTTCTCCACTTCCATTGTCAACGCGGCCACCCGGAGCTGTGGCCGTAAGGTCTCCGGTGCCTGTCGAGGCGGCAATCCCCGAACCCGATGGTGGACACCGGAAGTAAAGGATGCCGTCAAGCTAAAGAAGGAGTCCTATCGGGCCTGGCTGGCTTGTGGGACTCCCGAGGCAGCTGACGGGTACTGACAGGCCAAGCGGACTGCAGCCCGGGTGGTTGTGGAGGCAAAAACTCGGGCCTGGGAGGAGTTCGGTGAGGCCATGGAGAAGGACTATCGGTTGGCCTCGAAGAGATTCTGGCAAACCGTCCGCCGCCTCAGGAGGGGGAAGCAGTTCCCTACCAATCCTGTTTACAGTGGAGGTGGGCAGCTGTTGACCTCGACTGGGGATATCATCGGGCAGTGGAAGGAATACTTCGAGGATCTCCTCAATCCCGCTGTCACGCCTTCCATTGAGGAAGCAGAGGCTGAGGGCTCGGAGGCGGACTCGTCCATCACCCGGGCTGAAGTCACCGAGGTAGTCAAGAAACTCCTCGGTGGCAGGGCACCGGTGGTGGATGAGATCCGCCCTGAGTACCTCAAGTCTCTGGATGTTGTGGGGCTGTCTTGGCTGACACGCCTCTGCAGCATCGCGTGGCGGACGGGGACAGTGCCTTTGGACTGGCAGAGCGGGGTGGTGTTCCCTCTTTTAAGAAGGGGGACCGGAGGGTGTGCTCCAACTATCGGGGGATCACACTTCTCAGCCTCCCCGGGAAAGTCTATGCCAGGGTACTGGAGAGGAGAATCCAGCCGATGGTAGAACCTCGGATTCAGGAGGAACAGTGTGGTTTTCGTCCCGGTCGTGGAACACTGGACCAGCTCTATACCCTCTCCAGGGTGCTGGAGGGTTCATGGGAGTTTGCCCAACCAATCCACATGTATTTTGTGGATTTGGAGAAGGCATTCGACTGTGTCCCTCGCGGCATCATGTGGAGGGTGCTCTGGGAGTATGGGATTTGGGACCCTTTGCTAAGGGCTATCCGGTCCCTGTACGACCGGAGCAGGAGCTTGGTTCGCATTGCCGGCAGTAAGTCAGACTTGTTCCGGTGAGGTTGGACTCCGGCAGGGCTGCCCTTTGTCGCCGGTTCTGTTCATAATTTTTATGGACAGAATTTCTAGGCGCAGCCAGGGAATGGAGGGTGTCGGGTTTGGGGACCACACGATTTCATCTTTGCTCTTTGCAGATGATGTTGTCGTACTGGCCCCATCAGACCAGGACCTTCAGCATGCACTGGGACGGGTTGCAGCCGAGTGTGAAGCGGCTGGGATGAGAATCAGCACCTCCAAATCCGAGGCCATGGTTCTCAGTCGGAAAAGGGTGGCTTGCCCACTTCAGGTTGGTGGAGAGTTCCTGCCTCAAGTGGAGGAGTTCAAGTATTTTGGGGTCTTGTTCACGAGTGAGGGAAGGATGGAACGGGAGATTGACAGACGGATCGGTGCAGCGTCTGTCGTGGTGAAGAAGGAGCTGAGCCGCAAGGCGAAGCTCTCGATTTACCGGTCAATCTACGTTCCTACTCTCACCTATGGTCATGAGCTGTGGGTCATGACCGAAAGGACAAGATCCCGGATACAGGCGGCCGAAATGAGCTTTCTCCTTTCTCCTCCTGTTGGCTGGGCGATCCCTTAGAGATAGGGTGAGAAGCTCGGTCACTCGGGAGGAGCTCAGAGTAGAGCTGCTGCTCCTCCACATCGAGAGGGGCCAGCTGAGGTGGCTCGGGCATCTTTTCCGGATGCCCCCTGGATGCCTTCCCGGGAAGGCTCACCCGGCCCCGGATGAAGCAGTAGAAAATGGATGGATGGATGGATGGGTGAAAACTAATTCGCCTTCAACCACAGAACACAAAGCACCTTTGATGCATCATTTCAGCTCAGACAAAGTAAGATCATCCATAGATTTATAAAAATTTTAATCAATCAAAACTCTGGATTTCAGAAAGGCTGAGAACAACACACTGACGTCTTGTCCAGGTTTTTGTCCAATTTTGTGTTTTCTACTAGTGTACACAGCTAGTTTTGCTTCACCAACAATAAAGTTAAGTAATTGACAATCAAGACACCTACTACGTGCATATTTAACACCCAAAATAAAGGTTTCGTGAGAGAAAAATTCATTAAAATGACTAAAAAGACTTCTTAATGTAGTAAAAAGAGGTTCCAACCTAAAACATTGTGTAAATGCATGAAAGACAGTTTCTCTTATAGAACAAAAGGGACAATCAGCACTGATCTCAAAGTTTAAAACCGAGATAAAAGCATTAACAGCAATTGCTCCATGTAGAACCCTCCACTGCATATCCCCTACTCTCTTAGCTAAAGGTGGCTTATACAAGACTCTCCATTCTGGTTTAACATCTTTGTCCAAATTAAAAAACGAACGCCATGGTGTATCCACCTTGTTTTCTAAAACCTTCTTATTAAAAGCAAACACACAAAGTTTATATAGTGCTTTCCCAGTAGCTAAAGTAAAATCACAGCACAAAGATTTCACAGTTTTAAAAAACAAGCCAACACATCAGCACACTGCGTCCTTTTGAAATTAAAAAGATTCCAAACTTTAAAAAGGTTACGATAAAAAATTGGCATTCCAGACATGTTCAACTTGAGGGGGTCTAGGAGGAGAGATCTGTCCATCTGTAGACCTCCGAGACTTCGTAAGATGACACATGCAACAGTTCTCCAGTAAGAGTCAGTCGACCCCATAAGTAACCTCTGGATAAACTGCAGACGAAAAGCTGCAAGTTCATCAGCCCATGCCCACCTCCCTGTTTTGGCAAAAACTAAATACTTTGAGCAATCCAATGTAACTTGTCCCAGAAAAAATCCACTAAAACGGCCTGGATTTCTGTTAGCAGTTTCGAAGGAGGATCTAAGCAGCCCAGTTTATGCCAAAGGGACGAAGCAACCAGATTGTTGATAATTAAAGTTCGCCCCTTATAGGACAAATTTGGGGCCAGCCATTTCCATTAGGCCAACCGACTTTCACTTTGTCAACCATACCGTCCCAGTTTTTCTGTACAGTAGTCTCATCTCCTAAATAATCTCCCAGGTATTTAAAACCTCCTTTTATCAAAAGAAGTCCACTTGGAAGCCTTAGTTTTTTACCAGTCCATTTACCACACATCAAGGCTTCACTTTTATTCCAGTTAGCTTTGGCAGATGATAACACATAACACAAACCTTGATGAAGAAGGCACAGCATTGACAAGGAGGAGGGATAAATTGTCATTGTTAAGCAGTGTATTTATGGGTTTATTGCCAGTGCAGTTATATACTTAACAAAACTTTATTTATATTGCGCTTTTTAAAATTTTCATTGTTACAAAGCAGCTGTACATGAGACGTATTGACTACAAGTAAAACAACTAATGTCATATACCTGTAAAAACAAGAAAAAGGTGAGAACACAAAAGACAGACATACAAACCCTCCACACACACAATATGTACACACACTACACACATCGACATAGACGCACGCACACAAGATAAAGGAGAGAGAAACACAGGTCAAATATTAAACAGACTATAAATTCCTATATTCAATATTAATTATTTAAAACTTCTGAATTCTAAAATATATATGTTTATATTTTGTAATCTATGTAGTTTGTATAATATATGTTGTTTGTATATCTGGAGTTTGTAACAAAAATAATTTCCCCCTGGGATTCTTAAAGCATTTCTGATTCCGATTCTTTAGCAATTCTACTGTTTTGTATTTTCAAAACAGAATTTTGACTTATTTTCTGTGTGTTCCGAGTGTGTTGTTTTTATAAATTTCTAGTATCACTCTTGTAGCACACTAGCTGTTTATGTCTTGAATGTTATACCTTTTGTACCCTTCTGTCATTGTATTCATCGTTTTTATTCTTAACAAACAAAACTACATCCATCCCCCGCACTTTTGAAAAGCTTGCTACGCCCCTGCTGCCAGGTATGCAATAGCTTTGATCCGGGTGGATAACCTGCTTCATTACTTCTGCCAGCCTGCTTGCTAACACCTTGGAAAGCAGCTTATAGTCGGTACAGAGAAAGGACACCGGACGCCAGTTTTTAATGTCTGTCAGGTCTCCTTTTTTCGGGAGGAGAGTTAGAACAGCTCTGCGGCAGCTCAATGGCAGCCGCCCTTCTGCTAGGCTTTCATCGAGCACCGAGAGTAGGTCTTCCCCTAACTCAGTCCAGAATGACTTGTAGAAGTCTACTGGAAGACCATCAATTCCAGGAGCCTTTCCTGACTCCATACCTTTGAGCGCATCCGTTAACTCATCTAGGCTCAAGGCTCTACTGGGTTTTGCATTGGCTTCCCTTGAAACCTGAGGCGAGTCTTGGAAAAAGACATTGTTGGTGTCCGGTTCTGTAACACTCTCGCTGCTGTACAGGTTTTTATAGAAACAGGCGGCTCTCCTTCGAATATCAACAGGATCGGACAAAAGGGCACCAGACTCTGATTGCAAAGCATGAATACATTTTTTCTGCCCATTCTTTTTTTCTAGATTAAAGAAAAATTTAGTAGGTGCATCATTTGATCTACATTCAGAAAACGGGACCGGACCAAAGCTCCTTGCACACCCCAAAAGATCACTTAGCTGCTTTTTCTTAATTAAGAGAGCTTCCAAGCAGCTGACCTCCCCTGCCGAACCTGCTAACTCTTGGAGTTTTACTATGGATGTCTCTAGTGTTTGCATAGATCTTAGTGTCTGTACAGTAACGTTCCTAGTGTACTGCTGACAGAGTTGTCTAATTTGCACTTTACCATAGTCCCACCACTGTCTTAAAGAACAAAAATAATCTTTTGTAGACCTAAAAGAATGCCAGAAAAATGTAAAGGTTTTCTTAAAATTTTTAGCGTACAACAATGAGGCGTTAAAATGCCAGTAAGCACTCTTTGGCTTTACATGATTCAAAGTAAAAGAGCAACACACCATACTATGATCAGAGAAACTGACAGGGGTAATAAAACACTTGCTAAAAATACCAAGATGGTGTTTAAAAGCATAAAACTTGTCCAACCTGGCCAAAGATAGAACATTGTCACGACTATGAGCCCAAGTGTACTGTCTCTGAATGCCATTAAGCTGTCTCCATATATCACCCAACTCATGTGTTTTCATGACTTGAGTAAGTTTCTTGCGGGAAGGTTCATGAGGTTCAATGTGATTTCTGTCAATACACTGCTCTGTACAGTTAAAATCCCCACCCAAAAATAAAAACTCTTCACTTCAGCATTTTTGTAATATTGAACTAAGTGTGTCTAAAAAAAGCATTCTTTGAACTGCTGAAGTCGGAGCATAAACACAAATAAAAACAAAAACACAATTTTCAAATAAAGCTCTGACCTTTAAAAGCCCACCCTTTATCACTTTTTGAAAGTTTTTAAAAATATAACCGTGGCGTTGTTCATTCTTGCAGCAGATAAAATACACTCATGGCCCACGACTTCCCCCATGGCCAAACAGCAATCCTCCACGCTCACCGCGGACGCCACATTCACGGCATGAAGCCGCGTGAGAGAGCCTAAGGCCCGCAAGCCCGGGGCCGTCATGCTTTCCCAAAAACCGGCAGCACGCGGCCCGAAAAGTCAATCACACACAAACAAAAAACGAAATGAAAGAACCCAATCAGATTGGAAAACCAAATAAGGAAAAAAAGATATATATATACAGTATATAAGAAAAATAAAGCGTTTAGGAAAAGCACGCTCTGCTCCGCTCACTTTCTAACCAGCATTCACTCAAGATTAAGAATGTATTGTAATTTAAACATTCAAAGTGACAGTACTTACTATAATTACAATTTTCAATAAGTAATATTTGTGTAATAGTTTTTTTAATGGCTGCATAGTTGCCATTTGTGGACAGCGGTTGGGAAGAGCTCAAATTTGATGGGAAACCAAATTATGTTTACCTGCAAGACCACACCACAGTCCTCCAGAAAAGCATGGAATCATGTACAGTCAATAAAAAAACACGACACAGTCGTTTTTTTCCGATTTTCTTTAGTATTTTTCATGTTCAGTAAAGTAATCCATTACACATTTATGGCATGATGAACCACTGCATGTTACTTTTTGCCTATGTAATAATGACTGAACCTTCTAAAACCTTACTCTCAGAATTTGTTGTCAGATGCAGATACATTTCTCTGATCACCATTCAGTTTTAGGGCGGGCATAATGGCTCTATATGAATATATTTCTTAATCTTGGACGAGAACCTCCTCCCCTCAACTAGAACGCTCAAGATGGATAGTGGATCGGCCTTCAACATGACAGAGACCTAAAACATATCGCCAAGAACACCAAGGAGTGGCTCAAAGAGAAGCACAATGAAATGCAAATCAATGTCTAAACCAGTTCTACATTCTTTCACCTATGCACCTTTCATGCAGTTTAATTAGTACTAAACAAATAAGTACTCATTCAAGTAATTAGCTAAATTAATAATATGATATTTGGCTGAGATACAACTATTTGAAAATCTGAAATCAGAGGGTGCCCAAAAATTTTACTACTTATTTACGTAATAATAAATTCAGTACTGTGACAAATGTTAGGTTGAAAATACGTAATAAGTATAGTTTTAAGTGTGTGTTTAAAATGAGAGCTTTGAATTGTTCAATGCCATGCACCACCAGTTTTGTCATTTATCAGATGGCAGAAACAGCCTTTGCATTTGGTTTTGCATTCTATTATGGTTGAAATGTTATATATGTCTATTAAGTACTTAATCATACATACATTAGTTTTAATAATGTTGGCATACATACGTATATGAAAAATAGTTTTTAGCCAGAATGTAGATGCAGTAGTGGCTGACGATTGGCTAATTGTATATTTTGGTGTATTTTTAAGGAAACTTATCCTGCTGTAGACAGAAATAGAAAGCACAGCACTGAGAGTGACAAAGATGAGGAACAGAGCGACAGAAATTAAGAACCAAATGAAAACAATGAAGAACAGAGTAGATTTGAAGATGTTCTTGACTTTGAAGTCCCAGAATAAGAATATTGTGTTATATTCATTTCTGCTTTAGCAGATCTGGAGGAAATCTGCTGCTTTAGTTTTTTTTTACCCTGCCAGAATTTTCTTGGCATTGTAAGGCAGCTGGAAAAGTCCTAAGAACTAAGGTTGTTTTTGATGCTGGGACAAAACAATGAAACCCCATTTGTTGTTAGATCCTGAGGAATGATATCCTGCCCTCCTTGAACCCCCTCTTCTTATCACACCCCTCCCCTTCATCTCTTCAGGCCCTGATCACTGGGAAAATGCTTACGCTTTATACTGTGTATATAATTTATTGTCATAGTATGAAGTTTTGATGATGGTATTGTTTTAAAGGTCATGGTGCGATGGGTAAAAAGGTCTTGTTCTTTCAAATCTAACAGAGAGTATATTAAAACTGTTTAACTCTAATCCATCACCTGCACTCCTCAAAGAGGTGTGACTTTCTCAGGGAATCCTGTTTACATGTAGATTGAGATCTCATTTGATGTTCTCTTCAGTGACGAGAAAACAATCAAACCAAGTTTCTCGCTGACCATTGGCTTTGTTACATCTGGGTATATAAGGTGCATTGGCAAAGGACTCAGGGAAGCATCTGTAACCAGAACTTCCGACACTGAAATTGTGTCTCGATTTGGAAGCTTCTGTAACCAGAACTTCCCACACTGCAACTGTGTGTCTCGATTTTACCAGGTATGATAAGCTTTGTGGTTTTATTTTGTTCTTATACTATGTTGATAATCGTTGCTTAGTAAATTAGGAATTTCTTTGTATATGTATTCTATGATTTTAATTAATGTGGTGCCTGCCTGGTATAATAAATTGTTATTGTTGATATTATCTGAATTCTTCAAAGTCTGTTATTACAAGTAGATTGAAAGGAACCTGTTCTGTTACCGCAAAATCGATGTGTCAGGATAGGTAGGGCTAGTTTATACTAGATTTTTATTATAAAAGGAGCATTGCTAAAGCTCACAAGATTTCCACCTATCATCTGGCCTAGCAAGTTGCATGATCGTGACTAAAATAACTATTGTTATGTTTCTGAGCAAGCATATCGCGGCCAAACTTAATGATATTAGTTTACCCGGCAACCTCTGACTAGAGATCGGAACTGACCGTTTTGTGTCCGTGAGATCCATGAGCCCGGCCGGCGTGAGACTCTGAGCGACTGCAGGTCCCAATCGAAAGAATAACTCTAAATAATAAATATTTAAGTATGGAGATTTATAGATAAGTTAACTTTGATCAACAGATACACTTGAAATAACAAATAAGTTATTTTATATTATATTGAAATTGGAGTCAGATCGGTCTTAACCACAGAGTCATATAAATTGAACTAAATTGTAACAGTTCTTAAATAACTTCATGTAGAAATCACTGAGGAGAAGTAGAACACGAGATCCCTTCAACCACGACATTGGATTCCGTCGTTGGGCTTATGTGTGGTCTTTTACAGCATCACAAAAAGTAAAAAATAAAAAACAAATAAAATAAAATGGACCTGTTGTATATTTGTTGTTTTTGATTTGTGGAAAATTAATAAGGTTAAATATAAAAAAGCTTTAAAATATTATATTGTTTAAATAAGTCTAGTAAACTGCACTAAAGTTTTGTGATAATGCGGCTCTGCAGACCAATTTTATTTATGTCCCCACCAATGTCAAAATCAAAATTTCGCCCTTGCCTATAACCATAATTAGAGAATACTATTAAATTTGATCTTCACCGTTCTTCGAGTCTTGTGTAGGTTGCATTAACTGCTTAGACTGATCTTACAAGTTAGTCAAAAATTTTTTTTTTTTACATTTACGCATTTGGCAGACTCTTTCATCCAAAGTGTACATGTAAGCTATACATCTTATAGTATATCTTTAAGTCAGTTACATAAAAAAGGCAGATTGGTCTAATTGAAATCTCAAGACTGATTAGTCAAATGGAATTCAGTAAAACTAAGACACAGTCTTAACTTAGCGGCTATATTCATGCAATGTGTGCAAACTTTGTGTTTGACTGTTGTGATAGCAAAAGGTCTTACTAGAGATTGTTAAAACTCTTTTGTTTCTTTTCTGCCACCTGCTGACCATATCACGTAATATTTTCCATGACTCTCTTATGGACAATGTGACCATTGTAAAATAAGTTCCCCTTCAGTCGGTCTCTCAACGTTGTGTGAGAGACAGACTGGGGTTTGATCTTGAGAACCTATCATCTCCGAGAGGAATTTCTAAACGCCAATGGGATTGGCGAATGGCACGCCCACGCCAGTCTCCGCCCCGTGCATACGGGTATAAAAGGAAGATGGCGGCGGTCATTCACTCATCCTTTGTTCTTCGGAACCTGTGCGACGTGTGTTGCCGCTATCTCTTCGAGAGCGTTTTTCTTCCCTGCTGGATTCTACGACGCGGAAGCAGCAGATTTCTCCCTCCCGACAGCTATTTCCTCCGGCGAGCGGACTTCCCCTTGGGCGTCTCGGCAGAAGAGTTACAGACCTTATTTCTCTAAAAGAGCAAATTTCCCGCGGCTGCGAGCACGTCTATCATATGTTTGGTTTAATATGCTGAGGCAATCTGACGTGTTCTCTCTGGAGAATATGACGATCAAGGTGTTGTGTTCACGGCTGGCAACGTTTGTGAGAATGTTGCCGCCCTCCCGTTTGCTTCTCATGCGAGTTCGACTGCCGCTTCGGCGAGGTCGACCGCTTTGACGAGCAGCGGGGGGTGATTTGGGGGTGTATATGGATGTCCATACAAGCAGACCATCCATACCCCAATACGCTCACCTGGTGCGTCCCCGATGGGCGGCGGTAGACTGTCCCATAGCGGGCAGACTCGGAAGTGGGATGAGGACGAAATCTCTGTCATAGCATCGGACAGCTACCTTCTGGCGTCAGACGCTGCCGATCTCTCTAAGCTCCCGCCCAAAAGCGGTAGAGCTCAAGATGAGACCGACGCGGAGATGTCGGCCATTTTCAGCCGCGAGCGTCGGGTTGCAGGGCGGGACAGCGTCCTCCCCGAAGTGCTTGCAGCTGATTTGTGGTTTCTGGGGTGCGGTGAAAAGCTGCCCGACCTCACTCGCATGAGTGATCTGCGCACTGCCACTGGCCTCACGCCCCGTGCGACGAGAGCCACGGCACGTGCGCTGAGTTGGTCGATGTCCACTATGGTGGCCCAAGAGAGGCATCTGTGGCTTAAGCTTGCGCAGACGTGTGTCCCGCCTTCTGGACGCACCCATCTCGCAAGCTGGGCTGCTCGGTGACACCGTGGAGGACGTGCAGTTCTTCGCGGTACAGAAGCTGACTTAGGTGATACAGGATACTGCTTCGCCGCGAGTGACCACCCATAGGTCGCCACGTCGTTGAGCGCAGTCTGCTCCCCGGCAGCCCTGCCCCTCCACGATGGCTCCTCAGGTTTTAGGGCCCCGGACGCCCCCCCCGAGATGTAGACCATTGCGGAGGAGGGCATCTCCTCGTCAGCAGCCCGCTAGGAAACTCCAAGCGGCCCTGACGGGATGAACCCAAGGAAAATAGCATCTGGCCCGACCCCGGCCATACTATCGCCGGGTCGGAATGGGACGCTGCCTGCTGCGTCCCCCTCAGTCCGGGCCCTTCTTAGGGCCCGACGCCCACTTCCTCGTTAAGAATGCTATTTCCCTGGGTTTCTTTCCTCCACAGTACCCTCTTACAGACGGTGCCGCGGCCCCTGGAGATCGTCCCTCTAGTCCCGTGATTGCGGTCTTTGGACGCTCGGGGAGCGTGTACCAACCCGTCACGTTGATTGGAGAGGATGATCCGTCTCGGTTATGCGATCCAGTTCGCCACGCACCCCCGAGGTTCGGGGTATCCTATCACCTCGGTGCGAGGAGAGAATAACCCCGTACTTCGGAAGGAGGTTGCCGCCCTGCTGGCGAAACGTGTGGTCGAATCCGTCCAGATAGCCGAGATGTCTTTTGGGTTTACACCCATACTTCATAGTGCCCAAAAAAGGGGGGGGGCAACGCCCCATCTTGGATCTGCATCTCCTAAACAGGCACCTCTACAAGCTGCCGTTCAGGATCTTGACATAGAACCGCATCTTGGGCTCGATTCGTCACCAGGATTGGTTCGTGGCAATCGACCAGAAGGACACATACGTCATCCTCCCTCGACACCGGCAGCTCTTGCGGTTCGCGCTCGAGGGAAGAGCGTGGCAATACAGCATCCTACCCTTCGGTCTGGCCCTGTCTCCACGGGTTTTTACAAAATTCGTCGAGGCCGCCTAAGCTCCCCTCGGGGAACAAGGCGTGCAAATTCTCAACTATCTTGGCGACTGGCTATCTTGGAACACTCGCGAGATGTGTTGTGTACGCAAGGGACCTCGTGCTTCGGCACCTAGACCGTTTGGGCCTACAGGTCAACTGGGAAAAGAGCAGGCTCGCCCCAGCGCTGAGCACCTCTTGTCTTAGTATGGAACAGTCTGTATTTCAGCGGCTCACTACCGAGCGCGCGTAGTCGGTGCTGCACTACCTGACACTGATCAGGCAGGGTCCAGCGGTCCTACCAAAACTGGCAGGGGTATCCCGCTCGGGTTGATGTCCAGGCGACCGCTTCAGCACTAGCTTCAGAGTCGGGTTCCGGGAACGGCAAGGCACCCCGACACCAGGCGTGTCCCTATGATGCCTAGAATTGGGAAGAATTAGGAACCCAGGCTCAGTTATGTGCCCAAGGTTCCCATCACTCCCTTCCGTCAGATGGTGAACCTGCAGGCACACCCCTCTGGGAGAAAACTCGCCAAAGCGGCAGTCGAACTCACATGAGAGGAGAGAGAGAGAGAGAGAGAGAGAGAGAGAGAGAGAGAGAGATAGAGAGAGAGAGAGAGAGAGAGAGAGAGAGAGAGAGAGAGAGAGAGAGAGACATTATGAACATTAGCTGGATGAGTGACAGGCGGTGGTGTTCAGCCATCATGTCACACACACTCACTTGTGTCTGGAGGTGTGGACACCGGCTGAAATGACTCCTCTCACATTCCTGCAGATAATGTGGCCGTCACGGGGTCTTCATGAGCACTTCAGAGATCCTCACACGTGGCGCTCAGACAGCATCATGTCTAGTTATAATGTTCCACCTTTAGCATCATATCTGCAGTCATGTATGAGCTGAGCTGCCATTGACAGTGTATTATGAAACTTGAGATGATGTTTGATCACCACTCAGGAAACCCTGAACCATGGCATGAAAAACAAACAAACAATCTTAGCTGTAATCTGAACTACATTAGTGTGGTCCAGTATGACACCACTGTTTGGTTACCAGCCTGAGGACCAGAAGACAAATGCAATACACCAGCTAACCTTTTTCTGGGACTTTAAAGCAGCGTCACCATGGTAACCATGCAGTGCTGGTGCTGTTAAAAAACCCTGTCCCAATAATGAAAGGTTGAGTAAAGAGCAGTTCATCTGTTCCTTCAGCCCGCCGAGGGACATGGTTTTACACCTGAAGCGCTCATCACAGGTCACTCCAGAAAATGACGGCCACCCCTCGAACCTTCAGTGTTAGAATACACGATAACCCATTACCTTCTTAACAATACATGTATTTCATAAAAGAAGTCAACTCTGCAGTCACAGTCAAATTATACATCAGTATACATGTATTTAGCCACGTATTCAGAATACTCTGTTTTCTTAATTTGAGGCATATAATTTCAGCATATTTTTGTCTTTTCACCTGTCTCTCCAGTTTTTATTTTCTGCAAATAAATGCAAGATTTATATTTGACATTTGGGGAAAAATCGTTTGTAATTGACAGAATGAAACAAAAATGATAATTTTACCTAAAAAGAGTAAATTCAGAAAAATAAAATAATTTTGAAATAAAAAATGTATTAATATATAAATATATTTTCTAAAGTGGCTGTATGTATAAATATATTTACTCTATTGGCAATGTACTGCTGAATGTAAGTGGATCTCTGTCTGTGCTGTTCTGGAGATGTGAGATCTAGAGGAGAGAAACAGATGTAGTGGATCGCTCTGACTGACTACACTTCATATAGACGTGTTTGACACACGAGACCCACAACTTATGAAATGATACATTATTCATGCATACATTTATTTCATTCAGTTGCTCAATTCAATTATTTATCAGTGTTTGCTTGTTTGTAACAGATGTGTAATGTGCAAGCAAATGTAAAAACAGCAGTTTTTTTCTGTTATATAGTTTATTTTTGACATAACAACATAAAACAAAACTTTGTTTTAAGAACAGTTTTAACAAAACACAGAAAACCTAACATAAAGAAAAAAGCTAGGAGAAAAAAGAATGATAGAATGAGATAGGTGGATGGATGGATGATCAGTGGGTCTGAAGAGCAATGATTTCTTACGTAAACTTACAGCTGAAAGAAAAGAGGGAGGGTGGGGAGGATTTGTGGAGGTTTATATAGTGAACAAAGTGAAATATTCAGAAAAATTGTGGCTTTATGTTGTGACATCTAACTATATCAAACTTCATAGACTCAGGCAGAGAGCACACTTTACTGTATATCTGTCCACAGTCCAAACCTCCTCTTTAAAGAAGAATCAAGGCTTGTGCTCTTATATTGTATTTAGTAATAATTGACTCACATGGTGTTTTCTGTTTAGACAGTGAGCATACTGTATATAAATGAGTTCTCTTTATCATCTGGTGTTTGAGATGGACAAACCCACACCTGCACATGGAATCATTTCTCTCCAACAGCCTGCCATTCATGTTTAAATTTGATCGTTTTAGTCTGGACAAAGTTGACACACAATATTTATTTTGCGGCAATATACATCATCTTATATGATACACGAGTGCATTGAACGAGGTCATACGTCAATCAATAAATAAATAAATAGATGCAACAGTACAAGGCAGCAGTAGTGTCTTTACATACAATTATTTACAGATCTAAATCCAGAATAAATAATGACAGACAGGTATCACCTGAACACAAATCTACAGTAAACCTGCAGTCAACACAGAGGTGCCTGCCCGAGGATTTCAAGTCAAGAAATGTGCCGTGACAGCCGCACCTGCAACATATATGACACATATACTTCGTTTTTTACGCACATCAACACGAGCATGTAATAAATGTCATGAGCAAGGACACCTCCATCTCCAAACGTACCTGTCGCTTAACACCCGAGTCCGCTGAATGACCCGATTCTCTCCAGTCTGACACCAAAACAGCTCCTCAGTCCGCCCCTTCTTAAAGCGGCTCCAGGATCGTTTGGATGTGGACAGGATGTCTCCCAGCAGACGCTCGAGCGCGGCGTCCGTGCGCGCCAGCGCGGAGTTTCCAGGGTCCGAATCCCACAGATGCGCCTCCGCGCGCGCCTCCACCTGCGCGCTCTTCTGCTCCATCTGCGACTCCGCGAGCGGCGCGTTTATTTCTTCATCTAATAACTGCTTGAGACTCTGAGGTAAACGTTATAATGTGTTAGCAGTGCGCGTGTCACCTGTAAGAGTGAGCTCGAGCATCACAAGACTCACCTGTAAACTGGACACCGGTTTGGCACCTGTCAGGTGGAACAGAAGAAGCGAAGAGACGCAGAAGATGTTGAACATCGTTGCTGTGTGAATATTGCTGGAGGTCAGCAGCGGTGGCCGTGCGCGTCTCAGTTGACTCTCCTCTCGAGACGCGTGTCCAGGTGCGCGCTCTTATACTTGGCGGATTTCGTCACGGATGCCCGTGAAAACAGCAGCTGGGAGGGCTCCTTGATATCCTCCACATCTCCACATGACACTGATGGTGTGGTGGAGGTCAATGCTGAAAACATCACCGGGAGCATAGTTTCATGCAAAAAAGTTACCTGAAGAAGTTAAGTAACGTTTAGTTTAGTCTGTTTGATTTGAAGTGACATGACGTGAGATCACAACACAACACATAGGAATCAGACGCGAGACATACAAAAGCTGAAAACCGAATAAAGTAGCATATGAAGATCTTTCATCAGGATGTTATGTAAAAACGTCAAGGTGCGAGCATGTGTGCTTATGGTGTAATCTATTATTTAGACATTTTCTAACCCATTTCAAACAATCGACTACATCGAGACTACAGTAATCTACAGTTGATGCTTTTCATGTGTCGGTAATAAAGGCGAGGGTTAACCCCGGGATCATTCAATGACCATCATCCACCATATGGCCATATTTCACTTCAACACAGTTGACTGAGCACTGCTCTTTCATCATGACATGTCAATGGAGCTAATTATGATTTTAATGATCCTCCAAATGTCATTTGTTTGCAGAAGAGATCAGATTTGTCATGTATAACAAATGTGTTGCCCAGAAAGCCATCAGTAAGATCATTCTTACATCACTGAGTGTGTTGATGTTTGCTTCTGAAACACTTCAAGATAACATTGATCATTTTAATAGCCGTCTCATCATGATGTGTCCTCAGATGTCCACTGACCTGTTTTCCATCCTGACCCGCAGGAGAACGCTATTCTCTCTCAGAGCTCAAGAGGTTTGAAGGAGATCTCAGTGAAATAGCACCTCAAGTAAAAAAATCATGAGAATCAAATGAGAGTGTCATTGTTGAAACTCATGAAGACGTCACATGATCTAGACTTGAGTCAATTTGATGAGAAATGTTCATATTGAGATCTTCAATAAAACGGTCTTTTGATATGATGCGAGAACATTATGTGACGGGATTGTGTTGTGATAACTGCTGCTGTAAATGTGATTTAGCATCTCCTCTCTCTGTCTCTGCGTGTGTTTATCTCAGATCTTTGATCTTGTGTCAGTAAATGCATGAACTTAGTCACTTGTGTTGTTTAGTGCAATGGAATGAAGTTTTAAATCTACATTCAGGGGGAACAGGGGGATCATTCGGTCTTGTCAATCATTTTTCAAGTATATAACTCCAACACAATCTCACGGGAATGTTTAAATATTTTACCAGGTGACTAACTTTGGCTTATTGGGATAAATTTCAGTAGGATTTGCTTTCACACCAGTGACGATGAGGTTTCGGGGTGAGCCTTCCGTATTGCTTTTTTCTAATAATTCTACGTTTTTGTAAGATTCACATCTGATATGAATTCATACGAATAAGCCACCTTGTAAAATAGTTGAATTCTTCAGGAGCTGAGCGTGCAGTCTCTGTAGTTTCCCCCAGACTAGAGAAAACACATTATGTGACTAAAAGGGCATAATCCACTATAAAATGATATCGTTTCTAATGTAATGAAGCAATCTTTTATCATGGTTTACTGTTATTTAGTGGTTGTATTGTTTTGATTTTCTTTCTTATGGTGCTTTTTCTGCATGTGCAAGTACAACATTGGATGTGTTTAATGGTGCACTGTAAATCAAATGGCCATTGCCGCACTAAATCCGCCCTAGAATCGATTTGATCCAATCCTGTAGATCCTGATATTTTTGTGTACAGTATTGTAATTCTTTGCATTCTGACCGGATGAGCAGGTGAAGGCAGAGATTTACTTTAACAGGGCAACTGTGACAAACACAATGTTTAGAAACAGAAAAGAAATAAGACGTGTTTTAAAGGGTAAATAAATGACCAGACTTGCAGATTATATGTTTTATTTCCCGTCGGGTTACACCCTCAACATCCGTCTCATATCCCATAAATGACATCACGGTTCTTCTGCGGCTCCGCTCTTATCCATCCCGCTGCATTCCACTCCACACTACATCACTCCTGTCACCTCCTCAGCATCACCTACAACACTGTTTTACTAAAGATAAGACCTCGTCCCATATATTTAGCCTCGCTTGGGCTATTTTTAACTTTTCATGTTAACAGGACCAGTACACTGGCCAAAAGTCAAAACGGGAGGATTGTGTATCAAAGATATTGAGTTCTGCTCCCTCGATGTCATGACCTGTGTTCCTCCTTCCGACTGAAAGCACCCTAATGCTGAAGTGTTTGGATGTGTAATTCTTTACATATAACAGATTCATTTCAAGTTTTTTTTCTCAGCAAACACATGACTGTTGCTCTCTGTACCGTATGTCTCTCTTTTATCTGTAAATGGAAACAGTTGTGTAATATATTCCAATGGGAAAGAAGTCTTTCCAGTTTCACACCCTGCACCAGCACAGTAATGTGGGAAATATTCTGCCCTGAAGCTCAAACAATCGTTCTGATCTATTGCTCTTTAATGACTCTGTTTTACATGTGTGATGGGTTTTCAAAATACGAACATTGTTTTCTCTGAAATGATAAACAATGAAATAAATATATACAGTATATGTGTGTGTGTAAAGAGTTTGGTTCCTAAATGAGATAATGTTTCAAAAATCATGTTTTTTTATTGTGCATTCTGCAGTTCCTTTGTTTTGATTTAAGCCATAATAACTCAAAACATGCAGCTAACTAACACTATAAATACATGGTCACATAATAAAAACAAGATTTTTGAACAATTTTAAATCTGATTTTGTGACCAAACTCTTCATAAGCAGTGTATGTCTTTATTTTATTTCCTTTTAATTATAATGTATGTAAAGCTGATTTGCAACAATGACAACTGTGAAAAGTGCTATATAAATAAAATTATTTTAGGATCTAAATGACAGGTCATCCACGTAAACCTCTCACACGTCTACAGACAAACATACACTTACAGTAGAGAAAGATAAACAGAAGCAGCGTCTTGACGTGACATCTACTCTAAACCTCTTTGGACTGAGCTTTCTTCATTATTCAGTGCAATAACATTTTCATTTATTTCAAGAAATGTGCTTTGCAATGCAAAATGAATCTCATATTCATTCAGTGTCCTGATTGATACAGTGCTCTGAATAAACCTGGAGGACCGTGGTGTTCATGTATGACACTTCCACAGAATGAGTCAACTGTCAATGGTTATTATTTAGTTTAAAGATCAGAAGCTGTGTAAATCATATATTTACATAATAAAAGCGTACAATCCTTAACATGATTTGTATGTATTTACTGACATGTCATGACATACATAGGAACTCTTGACAGGCTAACCCTAATCTCTGTCATCCCAGAAATAAAGTGCCTTTATTTCAACGTGGCACAATTTCTAAAACGACCAAAGAGAAGAAATGTGTCATTTCCTCCCACCGTCTCACACCATGTCAATCTCTTGACTCAGGTTAGGGTTAGGGTTAGGATCTCATAAGAGACATCAACATCTTTCAGAACATAAACCAACTCAACATGCGACACAGCATGGTGACAGAGAC
Source organism: Triplophysa siluroides (assembly GCA_006030095.1). NCBI lineage: Eukaryota > Metazoa > Chordata > Actinopteri > Cypriniformes > Nemacheilidae > Triplophysa > Triplophysa siluroides. The sequence goes on from VCII01000373.1 coordinate 109,069, forward strand.
AGATATGAAGGAGCGAGCTCTGGACCTCTGGCCCGTCCACACTGTCGCTGGAACAAAACAAGAGCAGAGGAAAAATGAAGGCGCTCTGGAACACATGAAAGGGATTTCACAGGGTGACATTCTCAGCTCTGGAGAGAGAGGCTTTGATTCGCTGCATGACGGTACGGTCTCCAGCTACATTAGAACATTATATCATTCATCTGATCATTAATCCTGCTTCTAATGAAGAGATTATAAAGGGACTTGCTAATAAATCACAGCGGTGAATGGATGAGGTATGACTGGCGCTGACTGTGCCATTCACAGACGCGGAGCACATTAACGCCAACGGGAGCTTGGCAAGCGTGATCTGCATATTTGCTTGTTGTGTTGTCATCTCATGCGGTGCGCCGCCTCTATCTGCCCCGCGGCACTGCCTTGTTTGGGGTGGAATGTGTCAGACCCCTCGGGAGCCGCCAGCCCCTCCAGACACCTGTGAGAGTCATGAATATAAAGCACACAATATTACACAACACACGTCCTCCTTCTCTCTCTCTCTCTCTCTCTCTCTGTGTGTGTGTGTGTGAAAACTCTTTACCTGTGTACTGCATCCAGCGTAACATCTGTAAAGCGTAAAGAGTATTTTTCCTGTCAATGTTTGAATGTAGGTTCATTGTACTATACTACAACCTCAGTTTGTTGTAGAGATTTGTGTCGACCTTATACTCCAAAGTCGTTTAATTATACTTCGTTAATGTTCAACTCATGTAGTTAGCACACACATTTCAATGTACTAGTAGAAGTGTACTATTTCAATACGACTTGAGACTATATTGGCCCAAAAGTGTAAAATGAAAACAAGTTCAAATGTAGTATTCTCTATGCACACAACTACTGTAGTTTACAAGTATATTTTTGGGGTTTGTGTGGCAACTCTACAAGTGAACATCTAGGTGTACTGGGTCTAGGTGTTGGATAATTCTAGCACATTTTAGTTGATAATTGCACCCTTTGAAGTATACACTCGGTGCTAGCACAATTCAACTTAACATCATACTTAAAGTTGTCTGTTTATATATGATTTCATATGTTTAATGTAACTTTAAGAATGTCTATGATCAGTGTGTATAGAGAAGAAGAGTTTCAGTTTCACACGTGTTTGGTTGACTCTATTTCACCCTATAAATGAACAATAAACAGCACAATCTGTGAACATGTATGTCTAGTAAAAGAGTGAACACAACTTCCCTTACATTGCATCATTATACGTGTATACACAGTTCGTCTAAAGATTGTAGATCTACTTTCAATAGAAAGTTTCATTCGAGCTGAAATATATTTAATCAAACTAGATGTTGTTATCAGTTATATGATATTATATTTTAATGAATTTAATTATTTTAAATTAGACTGAATATCATGTTTATTACATTAGATTATGTTAGGTTGATCATTTTAAAGGTTTGGCCAAACAGAAATAACTCTACGACATTTTCGTTTATATTGAATAATTAAACAGCATGCATATATAGTAATAACAAATCCATAACTTTATAAAAGCTTCACAACATTATATGTTTCAATCTGATCTGAGCCGTTCAATCCTCCTGACAAACATCCTTCAGCATCTTCTGCATCTTTTCTGCATGATGTTGACAACTATTCCTTTTTTTTACTGATGTTCAAGAAGACATGAACTTTCAATGTGAATTCTGCATTAATATTGTGCTTATTTTGTCTTGAAATGAAAAGATCTTGAGCTGACGAGATCCTGCTGTATGTGCTCTGAATCCAGATGTCAAGGAGCGAGGCGGTTAAGTTTGATCACGTGTTGAAACGAGAGTGTAGTTCCAGTAAATGTGTGGATGTCAGGAGATGTCAGTCAGGAGTCTATGGCCCATCCGTGACTCCCTCTATACGCTTTAAAAGGACTCGTTTCCGACAGCACGCGCTATCAGAATGAGGTGTTGGAATGCAGCGCTCATTCCTCGCATAACTTGCGCATCGAAGTTTGAGGTATAAAAGATCCAGAGGATCCACTGATAAAGAGAAAAACCCTCAGAGAGACACGTCAAGAGAAGAGCAGCAGAGAGAAGAGAAAACATGAGATCATCTGACATTCCTCTGACTTTGGGCTTTCTCTTCATCTTCAGCGTTCAGCTCATGAAGGCTTTACCGCTACACCACACAGGGGCCTTATCAAGCCAGGACGTGGACGTCTTGATGGTAAGTCCGAAACCAAGAATCTGGAATGAAAAGAGTCTTTGAGAAAGTGAACTAATGTGTATGTGTCCCTTCAGCTTCTTCTACAGCGTCTTGAAGCATCTCGTCCCGCTTCCTCACCGGACCAAGACCAAGAGCAGGTCAACGTTGATCAACCGCTCCTTCGACCCGAAACGAAGACGGATGTGAGGGAGTATCTGTCTGCTCGGGACCTGAAGACCGTCCGGCAGGACTCCAAGAGATATTCCGGCTGTTTCGGCCGTCGACTGGACAGAATCGGCTCCATGTCATCTCTGGGATGTAATACTGCCGGCAGGACCAACAGGTTAGTGTCCGCACCAATCATGTGATTCAAAGAAGAAGAAAACATCCTTGAGCGTTCCTGAGTGTCTTCTCTTCTCTTCTTCTTCAGGTCCTGAGAGAAAGCGATGTCTTAACCTTCTGCGTCATTCTGCACGACAGAGTCCAGCGATTGTTCTTAACTGTGCATATTTATTGAGATATTTATTCAATGGTCAAGTTATATATTTATATGCATCTTTCCTTTCATTGTCATTCTTTTGTTTAATAAATGTTTTAGCTGACATGCTTTTGGAATGATCTCGTCTATTTCTTTAATGTCTTTGATGAAACAAGGGATTTCCTCAAATTTTCTTCAATACTGTACATCAGTCACGTTTTAAGATCACGATGAGATCACACTTCAGCTCTTACATCTCAATACACAACATTCACTTCATTCAACAATGACACTGTGGCACAATAACAAACACACTGTATTTGAGATGTGACGCACGATAAGTCTTCACAACCCTTCGTTCAAACACCTCGTGTGTGTCCAAAACCTTTTTCTTTTACTCTCAGCCATCAGCCATTTCAGAGCCCAAATTATTATAAAATGAACCTTATAACTGTCAACATACCTTAATGGTTGTCATTCCCGAATGCTTGGACCTGAAGTCAGTCAGTCTCTTATGAAAGAACACACTTGGCAGATCTTTGATGAAACAAACATCATCACGAGAAAGTTCTCGTACATGTGATCTTCAGTGATCTACATCACGTATCTTGTGTGTTTGAGAGCTTTCCAGTGATATATAGTTTTCCATGATCAGGTTCCACCGGAGGAACATTTTTGACATTTAAAAGGTTCAATTATTTGAGATCGTGACTCAAACAAAACATGAAATATCACATGAAAGTTCACTAATGTCTCATCAACCAAACGTTGTCTTTCTGTTCCATTCATGTTGCTTCACAAACCTCAGACATTAGCAATTTCCTCTTGTGTTATTGTGTTTATAGAGTTTGTACATGTCTTACAGTCTCACAGTTGTTCTCTTCAGATTTATGTCTGAAACAGCCACACAATTGTCCTTACAGAACAGACACAAGAAACCCACATGTGCAAAAAACACATGTGATCAGACGTTTTTGTGTGCATTCCTGTGTGAAACCCTTGGCCTGCGACAAACAATCCCATCTGACATGAAGGCATCTGATGGTGATGTCATTGAAGTTCTGTCCGCTCCATGTCTGTATAAAGACCGTCGTCTACTTTAACTCCTGACGGTTCTCCGTGTGTTCTCTATCGGTTCCGATGGCAGACGCCTGTGAAGCGGATACATTCCCGCTGATGTATGCCACACGTGCGTGCCGTCTGAGGTCATCAGAGATCAGACATCTTCACGGCTGCAAACAGACACTTAAATGGAAATGCAGCGCAGGACTCTTATCAGAGGAGAGGTGTTGGAATGCACTTCACACGCTTCACGAGAGACGAGCAGCTGACACTCAACTGTCCCTATATAAACAGACTTCAGGCAGACGGCCAGTTCACAATCCAGAGGAACACAGCCATGAGGATGATGATGATGATGAGGAATCGCTCTTCTGCTGCTCGTCTGCCAACAGATGGATGTACGCGGCCACACACTGAGCAGACACACCGCCAACATCAACACCAAACTCAAGGTACACCAAGCACACTTTAACATTTGATTCTGTATCTACAACCGGCTCGATGATCCCAGCGGGATCTCAGGACGTCTCGCACACTCTTGAAAATATAGGTGCTTCACAGCGATGCCACAGAAGAACCATTCAGTCAAAGGTCCTTTTTTATCATCTGAACAACCTTTTCTCGTCACAAAGGACCTTTTGTGAAACAGAAAGGTTCTTCAGATGTTAAAGGTTCTTTATGGAACCAAAAGGTTCTTCTATGGCATCAAAGGACCTTCTGGAGCACCTTTTTTAAGAGTGTAAGAGCACGTCATTCAATGAGACCTCGGGCGGAACTTTTATTCCCCAACTGGTAACTCAACACTTTCTGTTTTCAACAATAAAGAGGTCAAACAGGAGAAATGCATGAACCGTTCCGTGAGCTCAGGGGTTTTAAATCCTCCTAACCTCATAAACACCTTCATCCTTCATTCTCATCAAAATCACTTTGAGTTTGACCTGGCGGTGGATGCACTTTAAGATAAAGCAGACGATGAGACAGTTAACCATGTGCCGGTGTTTCTCTCCAGAGTTTGTTACAGCAGTTTGAAGAGATTCTGAACACGGAGGAAACTTCTGACAGAGACACAGATTATGAAGAAATCAACCGTGGCGTGATGGAGCAGAGCCCGGCCTCCACGGCCTGGGACAGAGAGGACGACGTCTCCGCCGCCGAGGACCCCAACCCCGCCGAGGGATACGAGACGCAGAGAAAACGCCTCATGGATCTGCTCTTGTCCACCCGGAGTAAAAGTTTGTCTGGATGTTTTGGGGGTAGACTGGATCGCATCGGCTCCACCAGCACTCTCGGGTGCAACTCCAAGAAAGGCTAACGTGAGTGACGTTACCTCCGCCTCCATCCACGAATCCTTCATTTATCTTTCAGAATGGGATCAGTCTCTGGATGTATTTTGAGAGAGTTGCTCATCTGTCGGCTGTAATCTTTCACATTAAATAGATTTTGACAGATTTTTGGATCTTCTTTTGGTAAAACTGTACATTATTCAGATTTCATTTAGCTTGCTTTGTGAACGTATTTATTAAGAATGACTAACCCGAGTGCTCATGAAGACATATAATGTGTATTATTCTACTGCATTTATTCATGAACTGCTGACATGCAATGTTTGCTTGACAAGACACTTGTTTTATATCACACCGTGATATCCGAAACGGTTGTAAAATACGTGAGATTTCAGGAACTGTACGATCGGATACTCCACCAGTTGTAGAACTGAGAATATGTAACCTTAATAAACCCATTCGACAAAAAAACTTGAGTAGTTCTGTGTTTTGTGCTCAGTTCAATAAGACACAGAGAAAGGCAGGTATGACTCACACCACACACACACACACGCACACACACACACACACACACACTGGCTCTTATCACACTCATTAGACGAGTGGTACCCTAATGACTGAAGCAGCTGCAGGTGGTTCTTATAAACACCTGCCCGAAGCCTTCAAAACCTCCGGCCATGTCACCTATAATCCCACGAGTTGAGCTCAGCGGGTCCCCGAGCTGATTGCATGAATAATGCGTGTGCGCGCGCGCGCGAGCTCTCATTAGAAACGCATCACATTTCCAGCCTCAGTCACATTCTAACAGACTGACACAGATCATCCAATTACAGCCCATCAGTGATGTGTCTGATCTGGTGTTATCAGGTGTGTGGTCTGCTGCGGTCTCATCATGTGTGTCATCATGTGTGTCTCTCATCATGTGTGTGTCTCATCATGTGTGTCTGTCTCATCATGTGTGTCTGATGTGTGTCTGCGGTCTCATCATGTGTGTCTGCGGTCTCATCATGTGTGTCTGCGGTCTCATCATGTGTGTCTGCGGTCTCATCATGTGTGTCTGCGGTCTCATCATGTGTGTGATCATCACAGATCCGGAGGATGTAAGTGTGTAATGTGGGGATCGGGGCTGCGCACACTTTCTCCTGCTAATAAAAACAACCTTTATATACTGCACAACAAAATTAACAGAAAGGACAAGACATGGAAATATACACCGAATGTCTTCATGTAGAAATAAATATTGTTTTTCTAAACTCCGTTGGTGGGTGATAGTCTAAAAATACAGAAAAGTATAAAAAAATCTTTATAACCCTGTTCTACAACAACCCGTTGCACGTTAAATTGCTGTTGTTATTGCTTTCAAAAGCTCATGTGACAACATGCCCCAGTTGTTTGTTGATATGAAATGAAAGTGACCTATTTGTCAGATATAGGTCACAGATGTGAATGGGATTAAAGGGACACTTCACCCAAAAATGAAGATTCTGTCATCAGTTACTCGAGTTGTTTCAAATCTGTATAAATGTCTTTGTTCTGATGAACATAGAGAAAGATATTTGGAAGAATGCTTATAACCAAACAGAGTCCCCCCCCCATAGAGAAAGATATTTGGAAGAATGCTTATAACCAAACCTACTTATAACCAAACAGAGTCCCCCCCCATAGAGAAAGATATTTGGAAGAATGCTTATAACGAGTCCCCCCCCCATAGAGATTTGGAAGAATAACCAAACAGAGTCCCCCCCCCCTAGAGAAAGATATTTGGAAGAATCTTACCAAACCAGAGTCCCCCCCCCCATAGAGAAGGAAGAATGCTTATAACCAAACAGAGTTCCCCCCCCCATAGAGAAAGATATTTGGAAGAATGCTTATAACCAAACAGAGTCCCCCCCCCCATAGAGAAATCTTATAACCAACAGAGTCCCCCCCCCATAGAGAAAGATATTTGGAAGAATGCTTATAACCAAACAGAGTCCCCCCCCCATAGAGAAAGATCTTATAACCAAACAGAGTCACTGAGTCCCCCCCCCTTATTTGGAGAACTTATAACAAACAGAGTCCCCCCCCCAGAGAAAAGATATTTGGAAGAATGCTTATAACCAAACAGAGTCCCCCCCCCATAGAGACCTTGGCTTGTTCCAGAACACATTTTGTGTCAGAAACATTCTTCAAAATATCTTCTTTTGTGTTCAACAGAACAACAAAGTGATAAAGTATGTTTTCCTACTATGGAAGTCAATTGGGGGGGGACAAAATCTGCATGGTTATGAGCATTCTTGAAAATATCTTTCTCTGTGTTCATCAGAGAAAAGACATTTATACAGATTAGAAGGCAAGTAGATGCGCAGTGTTTAATAAAGCTCGTCTTCCTCGCGGGACATTAAATCAGTGCATGTCGGACACACATCAGATTCTATTATACGAGGTTTGTGTGCGCGCGTCAAAACGTGTTTAACTCCACGCGCTCGAGCGTGAAGACGTTCATGAAGTTCAGCAGGTGGGTATGAGGCGCCGTATGGGGTTTAAATCAAACTGCGCTTATGAATATATATATAAAACACATATACATTGCTCACATATACATACAAACTCTGCGTACATACACATCTATAAAACACTCACTTAAGTGTTATTATGTAAAATGACATTCATTGAATACTGTAAATTAATTTCTTCATTTTAACACAAGTTTTACAAGTTTGCACATTTTATTCCAAGTACGTGCATTGACAGTATACATTGTAGATGATTTTAATATGTCAGTTGCATATGAAGCTTTTAAAACAGACGGCTGGTGGGTTAGTCTCCATCTGAATCACATGAACAAAAGCTCAAACTTGAAACAGTGCAGTACGCTGGAAAACATACATCATTAAGCACAAGTCAAGTAAAACTGAAATAACAGTTTTCCATCGCAATAAAAATACTGCATTATAGGCCTACATCATCGTATATAAATTAAAACACATAGGAAAATCACAGTGAAATTTCTTAAATAAAACAAATAATAAGAAAAGAGAACATAACACTGAACAAAACAAATATAAAGAACTCATACTGTAGAAATGTGCCATCCTTTCTGCTAATACAGCTTTGCTCTGCTGTCATATGAAGATGCACATCTGGCCCGTGTTAGCAGATTCATATCAGGATCCCATGTTACATAAGACAAACAAACTTGTCTATTACAGTTCAATCCCTGTATTTATATTCCCATCAATGTTCAATACTACGGACACACAGCGTGAGAACCTCTGACAAACATCAGGGAATGTAACTGATCCTCACATAATGCCACAAAGTAAGACACAAATATTCACTCTCAAATGAGTAACACTTGACAATAGACTGTATTTTTAACATTAGTAAATGCATGACCTAACAATAAACAACATAGTCATTTCAGCATTTATTCATGTTCATATCAACATGTTTAGTTCACGGAGAGTCCCCTAACGTTAACATCTACAGCTTAAAAATGTTTAGAAAATGCTGAAATTAAGAAAGTAAGATGAATTAATGCTGTAGAAGTAGTGTTCATGTTAGCGAATGTTAACAAATAAAACCTTATTGAACTTTTGCTTAAAAAACTAAGGAATATGAATATTCAGCCTCAAATTCTCTTTACCGTAATGCAGTTGAACCATGCAAAAGTACAATAAAACAAAGGAATGGTCCTAAAACAGCCCTCGTTTCATGTATGCAAACAAACGAATCATTTTTTTTCAACTGATTTGATTGACTTTTTGACTATTTGATTGGAATGAAACCCATAATGTTAGGTTTGACATGAACAACTCCACATTAACATGAAACATGTCATGTTAAAACAATCGGAACATAAGCAGAATTAAGGGATGTTTAGTGTAAAGAGGTCAGAGGTCATTCATATTTGCTTGTGTGGGGATGATTCAGGTCCTGGTTCTGCAGCGCTTCATATCTCACTTTGTGCAAAAGCAAACGTTACACACAAACTGAAAACATTCAGGAGTCTGAAGACGGAAATGAAAAGTGTTTCCTGCGTCTCACCTGTCACACACAGATCTGCGTCTGCGTCTGCGCGTGTGGGGGGGGCTGATGTAATGGACTGTAGCGCTCCACACACAGTAAATGGCTGTAGCACGATGTATTAGATTGTGATGTAATGCTGTCGGAGTTTAGCAACTAAAAACTCATGAGTGAGATTGTGTCTGGTGATCATCCCAACAATCTGAAACACAAACACGTAGTTCACATAAGACCCATCTCTCCTCATCAGAGCTACAGCACTAAAGTCACATGACTCTCTCTTCTGCGGTCAAACCGAGCAGCAGCTAACCCTATTATTCTAAGAGTTGTGTGGACACATTATATCATGATATGCACAGTCACAGTCACAGACTCAGTGTTGTGCTGTGGTCTAGTACTCATGTGAAACTCACCTCTCCCACTGCATTCACCACAGGTACGTGTCTGAGACCCATCGTCCTGAAGAGATTAAACACCTGAGACACACGCGTGTTTGGAGACACGGTGTACGGACACGGGTTCATGTACGGAGTCACGTCCTGAACACAAAACCAGTGCATTATGAACGATACCACACACACATGTATGTTTTATTATCTCTGTGGGGACAGTCCGTCGGCGTAATGACTTGTATACTGTACAAACTGTATATTTTATCCCCTAACCCAACCCCTTAACCTAAAGATCATAGAAAACTTTAAATTTTTTGATTTTCAAAAATTATCGTTCAATACAATTTATGCGTTTTTGTGCCCATGAGGAGCTCAATTTTGGTCCCCACAGTGACACGGGTCGCCATGAGTTGGTGTGCATTCAGGTGTAGGTCCCCACTAACATATAAAAACCAAGTCCACACACACACAAACATGCGTGAAGAGGAGTGTGTGTGCTTTACCACTAGCATGCGTGGATTGAGAAGGGCCAGATCAAGATCGTGGATGTCAGGGAATCGTGGGTAATCCTCCGTCATCTCTGAATGAGAGAGTCGTGGCTGAGAGGCACTCTACAGGACACAGAGATAATGGACAGAAAGTATTTCATCGGACAGAATGCAGGGTGGGACATCATCAGTATTCATGGATCTATGACATGACAGGTTGAAGTTTAGTGAAGTAGAGAGGCGAGACGGACCGACTGGTTCTCGGCATAGCAGACGCCGCGGATCAGTAAATTGACCAGCTGTGAGCGCAGGATGAGCCCGTGAAAGGTCAGCGGGCGGAACCTCTCCTCCATACTCCACTCCTCACTGGGAGACTGATCGGGGTACAGGTTTGGATACGGCACATGTCTGACGGCACAAATCACCATCATTAAAACATGACACATCACACACAACAACAACAACACAAATCATTCTAGGTGACTACATGATCCGCAATCTGTAACTTTTGTTCAAGATTTGAGCACGTACACAACAAATGAGTGTTGAAAGCCGTCTCCTAAGCCTTTTACATTTATAAGTTGAGCTGTCGGCTCTGATTTCATGGGACACGTCAGTTTGACATCAAGCAATGTGCAGTTTAGTGTTTCAAATGAGAAAAAGCACACGTGTTGGAGAGACTGAACGTGTTCAGATGTGACCTTCAATAGATTAATGGTTTAATCACAAACACTAGATCTATCTGAACAGAAGTAAGTTTGGTGTGTTTTGATACAGTTATGTATGACATCAGTGAGGTGTGTACGCAAACCTTCTGTCCAGCATCTGCTGAAGAATGTCCTGTCCCTCCTCCGCCGGCTCCTCGCTCACCCGCTCATCACACACGTTACGCAGTTCACTGGACGGGTATGACTTCATAGACTGACACCTCCTCCTCTGCTCGCCCGCTCGGGTCAACACGCTGCTCTTCTGAACACACACACACACACACACACATCTGTAGATGAGTTCATCTTTACTGATCCAACGACACATAAAAGACTTCAGCGCCAGGTTTCACACGACTAGCACATCCGCCTTTAAATGTGCCACTAAAGAGATGGTGAACCTGTGGATTTGAGCGTTTTCTTTGAAAAATGTGTCTGAACTGATCTTTAACTCCGCTGGCTGTCGAGCAAATGCACGCAGCGGTCTGTCAGCGCCATCATGTGGTCAAAACAATGTTGTGCAACCTTGAATTTGATGTTGTTGCTTATGAGGATGTTTCCCTTCATGAAGTCCTTCTCGTTGTCTCGGTTCTCGGTGACGACGGGGAAGGCGTGGTAGACGGTGGTCCTCAGGATGCTCACCAGAGACTGAATGCGGGTGTGAGGGTACACGTACGTCAGGTTGGGCTCCATGATGTCACTGGCCGTCAGTCTGACGAAGCAAACACATTCACCAGTCAACGGCACACGTACGGTCAGTAAAGAACAGCAGACGTTTCCTCGACACTATTCCTCCGGTCACACACTGACACCACACAGAATCAATGCAGAATAAATGATGTACTTGTCCATCTCGACTTCAGTTTCCCACTCCAGCAGCGGAACGCCTTTCAGATGGATGTGAATATCATAAATGCCCTTGTTGAAGAAATCTCCCGTCCATTTAGCCACCTGATCAAACACAACACAACACAACAGCAGCGCGACCTGCGTTTGACTGATCCATGTCTCAGAACATTCATTTTCATCTCCTTCCTTCATATCATGTTCATGTTCATACCATCAGTGTTATCATAATGGGCAGTCCATAAGTGATCTCATTGGTGGATTCGATCAGGATAACCGTCAGGCTGATTGTCATTCTGACCACTCCTCCCAGGAAGGCAGCTGCTCCAATCAAAGCAAAAGTGCCCGAATAGATTTGCATATGAAAGTTTCTGTAATGAAACACATTCAAAGGACAAGACTCGTGATATCCATATGCATGTAGAATATTATTTCATCTGTAAATCATGGATGAACTTCTAGTTTTGAATCGTTCTTGTGTGGGGGTGTTCGGGCACTTCAAACAACCTTACAAACACATTGGACGTAGAGGTGAATCTTACATTTTGAGGATGTTGGCCACCAAGCGTCCGAGTGAGGCCCCGCAGAGAAGAGACGGCACGAACAGACCGCTGGGGACGGACACGCCGTACGTCCAACAGCTCAGGAAAAAATACAGCACGAAGAACAGCGAGAGGGTGACCGGACTGAAGGTCGCTGTGAACCAAACCAGACACACAGACAAGAGTTAAACAAAAAAACAATCTTTAAACATTCTTAAACTAATGATGAACTCTACATCTGTCGTTTAGGATGGTTGAGCTTCAGGGTATGCCTCTAGAAAAGCGTTTCATTTCAAACCATGGTTAGCACACTTTCGTTTTCTAAAGGGGAGTGGGACGCTAGATCGGCTGGCTATCTACATGCTGACATCAAATGTTGTAGAATGAAATCCAAAGTATGTGTGTTTCTTTTGAGCATACACTAGCGTTGAATAGTTGTACAGGTTCCTACACATAATCCATAACCTCACACATGCTCACATACGTGTAAATACAGTGTCTGACCGTTCTGATGGAAGAGCTGATGGATGGCCACCTCCTGAGGGTTAAAGAACAGCGTGGCCATGTCATTGTAGGTGTTATTGTAGCAGAAGAAGCGGCGGATGGTTGAGTTCACCTCCTACAAAACACACAAAGCAGAACAGCATTAGTCTCTTCAGCCACACAAATCACACCAAAAGACAAAAACTCTTTTTTTAAATGTCCACGAGTTAGGGTGCACACACTTCATCAGGAAAAAACTCAATTCATTACCTGTAATTTAATTGAAAAGTTTTCACTCACAAATGAATTCATTTCACTCAGTTAAGTTAAGTTGAATAAGGTGAAACTCATTTACTGCTGTATGTTTAACTTTATTACACTTATCAAACTGCATAACCTTATGTTGGACCCATTCAATTAATTCAACACAGTATGTCACAGCTATTTATTTTATTTTAATCATTTCCTTTTAATCATTGATGCATTTGCCAGACGCTTTTATCCAAAGCCACTTACATTGCATTATACTACACATTTGTTTCTAAGCATGTGCAATCTCTGGGATTCAACCCATGACCTTGGCTTTGTTAACGCAACGCTCTAACCACTGAGCTACAGGAAAGCTGTTGTATGTGTTATTTAGTTGTTCATCATTTATTGAAACATTGTTCATTGTATTCATGTTTTTGACTTTAGATCAAAACATCAGCCAATACTGAGGAAGATTAAAACTTATTTTTTAAAACAGAACAGCAAACTTGTCTCGCCTGGATGTGTGTAAGAAGTGTGAGAGAGGTGATGTCCGTCTGACCTGTGATGTTGTGTTGGTCATAGGGGAGACGAGATCTCGACACTCCCCGAGAGTCATTGAGGACATGAAGATGACAAGAGTGGTGACCATACACACCAGCAGACTCTCCAACACCCTAACAATCACACAAACACCAACACATACAATATCTACATGTACAAAACACTTTTCAAACAAAAGTTTCATTTCTGTCAATTATTAACTCTTGCGTTACAGCCGATATTTAGAAACACTACATTACTATGTGTTGTACAAACTTCAATATCAACACATAAAGCCAAACAGGCTTTAGAAGTCTTGGAATTAGTGCAAAGTCTTGTGAAGTAGTTTAAGGCTGTACATCCGAAGCCACACAAATCACAGTGAAGAATATGAAATAAATCTGTAAATCATTCTGAAGAATCTCGTGGTATGAATCTGTAAAATGGACCCGATGAATCTTGTGATATGAATCTGTAAAATGGACCTGATGAATCTTGTGATATGAATCTGTCAAATTGACCTGATGAATCTCGTGATATGAATCTGTCAAATGACCTGATGAATCTCGTGATATGAATCTGTAAAATGGACCTGATGAATCTCGTGATATGAATCTGTAAAATGGACCTAATGTGAATAATCTGTAAAATGGACCTGATGATTCTTGTGATATGAATCTGTAAATGGCCTGATGATCTCGTGATATGAATGTCAAATGATGATCTATGAATCTGTCAAATGGACCTGATGAATCTCGTGATATGAATCTGTAAAAGGACCTAATGATTCTTGTGATATGAATCTGTAAAATGGACCTGATGAATCTCGTGATATGAATCTGTAAAATGGACCTAATGATTCTTGTGATATGAATCTGTCAAATGGACCTGATGATTCTTGTGATATGAATCTGTCAAATGGACCTAATGATTCTTGATATGAATCTGTATGGACCTGATGATTCTTGTGATATGAATCTGTAAAATGGACCTGATGAATCTTGTGATATGAATCTGTAAAATGGACCTGATGATCTCGTGATATGAATCTGTCAAATGGACCTGATGAATCTCGTGATATGAATCTGTCAAATGGACCTGATGAATCTTGTGATATGAATCTGTAAAATGGACCTGATGAATCTTGATATGAATCTGTCAAATGGATGAATCTGTGATATGAATCTGTTTGGACCTGATGATAACACCCTGTCAATGTTCCAGATCAATCTACGCGCTCTACTGCTGTCCACAAATGGCACGTCTTATCTCCATCTTGACACTGCAGACAGAAGAGAAAAACATCACTTTCAGAGGAATTCATTGATGCAGGACAGCACTTGAATTGATCCATCATGACCTGATAGGAAGAAGTTCATGATATACCAGAGGTCATCTACATAGCACTAAATGTAGGTGTGTTCGGCTTCATGCAGCACTGCATGAAGTCTTGAAGCAGTGCATTCTGGTTAGAAATTGAGTGTAGACTTGTCAAACTTTGCGAATTCTGTTAAAGACATTGGGTCTCATTCACTAATAATTGCGTAGATTTTTCATATTTATACGCACATTTGAACCTCCCATGACAATGTTTCGCCTAATTCACAACACATGCGTTCGCACATGAATTTGTTCTTTACCTCATCCTAATGTTAGTGAATATGGAGTATTCTAAATGAGCGGACGCGTGCACGCGTTTAGTCATTTGCATAAAACACACCCAGTCCATCCCCATATTAGGGCTTTCCTTAACCTTTTAAACTCCATGCAATGTGACGTCTCAACGCCTCTCTAAAATCCAAGTGCACAGTCCTGAAAGCAGTTCTGAACAAAATTTTATAAAGACATGCAACTGCGGAATGGAATTTTACAGATTCATATCACAAGATTCATCAGGTCCATTTTAGGTCTGCGGAGTTCTCGTTAGCCACGCAGCTCGAGCGATAGTCTAACACAGGTTTTATTACTCTTTTACTGGATGATGAAGTAATTTTAAAATGAAATATACATCTATGCGTTATTATATATACAGGTGAAACTCGAATAATTAGAATATTGTGCAAAAGTTCATTTATTTCACTAATGCAACTTAAAAGGTGAAACTAATATACACTTTGAGCCTAGAATATTGCACTTTTTCACAATATTCAAATTTTCTGAGATTTGGGGTTTTCATGAGCTGTAGGCCATAATCATCACAATTATGACAAATCACGGCTTGAACTATCTTGCTTTGCATGTAATGAGTCTATCTCATATATTAGTTTCACCTTTTAAGTTGCATTAGTGAAATAAATGAACTTTTGCACGATATTCTAATTATTCGAGTTTCACCTGTATATATATATCTATATATATATATATGATTAAAAAAAATATAACTATTATCCTTAGATGAAAATACATTTTGTCTTAACAGAGAGAGATGGAAAGAAAGAGACCTTTGCTTTGAACTGTTCCTTTTCTCTTATATTTAGAATAAAAGTTAGTACGAATCATGATTTGTTGGTGAAAGCATTCATACGCAGGTTTCACACACAAATTTGTGCAATCGCATGCTAATTGAATGAGACCCAATATCTCGTCTGGCATTGAACTTGTTATTTATGCTCTAACAGCAACACTACACCTAACTAAAGTTTGAAAAGAGGAAGTACAGGGAACGGCACTGTAACTTCAAATGTTAGTGATTTTGTCAAATACACCCTTTAACCCATTTCAATCAGGATTGGTCTACAAGGGGTATATCCGGCTGATCGGTGTGTGCACTGTTACATGAAGTATATGGATAAAAGGGTCTGCCAAATGAATAAATGTAAATAAATTCAAACACACCTTTTCACCTCAGTTCTATACCTTAAACTCTCCAAAGTTGAGCAGGCCAGGCAGCTGGAAGGAGCCCCATTTACTGTAGTTAATCCCAGATCGAAAGAAGTTGAGTGTAAAAGTGGCAGACATGGAGCAGAAGAGCTGAAACACATCGTTTGGGACATTACTGAACATTCTTTCTTCATACTCTCCAGGAGCGAGCATATAACCATTTTGTCAACACGCTAAACAGAACCGTTCATTTACAAGGCCATGCTCCTACAGGATTAAAGCTGCAGTAAGCAAAGGAGAGAACGAACAACAATTTGTTTGTTTTTAGACAGTTATTGGTTAGCTGATTTTTGAAAGTTGTGAAGGATGCTGCAGTTCTTTTCACAGCAAGGGAACCGAATGAGTAAAGGTTTTTTTCAAGCGATTTGCAGTTGATCAACAGCCCCACACACGTCCACGTACCACTTTCCACGTGAGGGCCTGGTTCCAGAAGGACGAGCCCTCCTCCAGACTGAAGAGTGTGCCCCCTATAGGTGCACCGAAAGCCGCCGCGACTCCGGCCGCCGCCCCCGCAGAGACAAAATCCCTCTTATCCCTGAAGAAGTGAGAACAGAAATGCTGTTTCTCCATGCACAAGCAAAATAAGCCACAGCCGCAGTAGATTAAACCACCAAAGGGATCACAAGGAAAGCAAATAAACAAATCCAAAAAATGAAAGGGCATTTATTGATGATTGTAATATTTCTCACAATGTCAGATTTGAGCTTTCTAGAACGTGCAGAAAAAAGATGTTAGTTTGCCACTACACAAAAGCTAGCACATCATGTATTCAGCGGTGAATAAAACCCCCTCTGATTGGTGGGACTTAGAGGGAATGTTGTTTTGAGAGGTGTGTGATTGACATGAAGGCGACTCGCTGATGCTGATACATGAAGGGTTTTGGTGCTCACCGGTCACTGCGGAAGTACGGAAAGTGAAAGCGGATCTTCTTGAAGGTGATGCTCTGAAACTAAAGAGAAATAAACAGGCTTCCATATAAACAATAAACTCAAACAACAGGTAAAAACATCCATCCACTCAATCGACAGAATGAGAGCCGAGAACTCATGGGTTCTCCAAACATGCAGTGAAATCTGGTTAATCAGCACAAACAGACGTGTGTCCTCCTGTCAGATCCCTGGAGATGAGAACCGACCACCGGCCTCTGACAGACTAAATTCAGGGTGGATTCATCTGACATGAAGTAAAAGCGGGACAAAGCCCTCTATACGTTTCACCCTTACTTCCTGTTGTAACAGAAAGCCATTTCATGGGCTCTCGGCCAGTGGGCGTGTACCTGAGGAAGCCCCGCCCCCACGATCGCTCCACTGTGGATCATCGGTCCCTCTTTACCCACAAACAATCCTGAGATGAAAACAAAACAGAGAGCGAATGAGTAACGAAAGGAACACGTAAGCCAACATCTGTTTCGCTTGATTCTGTCATTCGTACCTCCGGCCACGGCAAACAAGACTCCTGTGACCTTACACATGAAGGTCCGCAGGCGCACGATGCCGGGAATCTTCACCCCGTTCAGGTAACTTTTAATCTCCGGGATACCAGACCCGGCCGCCACCGGCTGTGACGTCACAAAATATTTCATGACATAGAAGCAACAGTCGATGAACACATTCTTTCCCCCTAAATGTTAAAACTTCAAGATTCAACATTCAGATTGAGAAAATGAATGCCACAAGATGATGAGGACTACAATTCAGTGAAAAAAGTCAACACTGTTTTGACAAATACTTCAGTGAAGTTCTAGAGATTCTGTGCTCGGGTCGAGCTATCAATCATTGCGTGACACGTGTGATGACATCATGTGTGAAGTTTACCTCTACGAGCACCAGAACACTGGAGATGAATGTGAACATCATATTGAGAGCGAGCAGCTCCAGTAAAGACAGAGCCAGACATCCCTTCTCACTGCATTCCTCTACGGCTGAACAACACGTCAAGGATTATGGGGGATGTTTTATTCACCATGAATTGCTCTTTGTTTTGCATTCAGAAAAGCACCCTGCACAGCTGTGTATTTGATGTTTGCTAGTGTTTATGAAATCTAGGCACTTTCCAGCCCTGTTCCTATGACATTTACATTTACATTGACGCATTCGGCACACGCTTTTATCCAAAGACACTTACATTGCATCGTAATACACATTCGATTCTGACTATGTGCAATCCCCTGGGATCAAACCCATGACCTTGGCGTTGCTAGCGTCACGCTCCAACCACTGAGCTACAGGAAGCTGTGACTACCATCTTGTACGCTGATACAGCACAGCGGTTTGGCCACAGTTAAAGACGAGACAAGGAGGTGAAGAAGGAGGAAACATGACCTGTTCAGCAATGACTCATGACAGAATTGTGGTGGACGAGGATTGGTTAATAAAATAAGATGACATCATGATCGACTAAAACCTGATCGGGGAAAGACGATGTAAACCCCTTGCAAGCATTGAATAAGTGTTGGGGTCAGATGTGCCTTTGTCAGATGTCTTGGAAGCATCACACTTGGTTGACTCGGGTAATAAAGTTTTGACCTTTCGGCACCTGAACCTTTGTCTGCGAGTTTTGTTTTGCAATGTGAAAACTGATTCGCAACAAGAGGATCTTCACATGACAAACACACAAGACGACAAAAGATACATCCTCCAACCAATCTGAACTTCAGCTGTGTGAAGAGTCGCACAAAGAAATCCACAAACAGGCCAGTCTGAAAGAAAAAAACACTTTTCACACTTATAGCATCATAACAATTATAGATCTACTTCAGACAGATTTATAACAGCTTATATTTGATTATTACACGGCACTCCGGAACACTCGATTCTGATTGGCCATAGTCACGCTTACACAAATGAAATAGAAATAAATATGCCTTTATAATATCATAAATGAGATTAGTTTACAGTACAAATGATTCAAACAAATGGCATGTTCCTCACCCTGAGGTTTACTCTGCAATAACAGCCAGCTGACTGTACATGATCCCTAAATAATATCTAGTGTATATATCCTTGGGCTGTCAAACCATTTATCACATCCAGAATAAAAGTTACATAATAAATGTCTGCATACTGTGTGCATATTCATTTTGTATTTATAAACACACACACATGTATATATTCAGGACACACATGACAAACACAGCTTTCCTGTAGCTCAGTGGTTGGAGCGTGACGCTAGCAACGCCAAGGTCATGGGTTGGATCCCACATAGATCGCACACTCAGAAACAAAATGTATAATACGATGCAATGTAAGTCGCTTTGGATAAAGGGTCTGCCAAATGCGTAAATGTAAATATTTATAAACACATACATGCATATATTTAAGAATAAACATTTATCTATAATTTTAATTATTGGTAAATATAAATAATGTAAATACTTCATAGATTTGTCTACATGTATGTGTTTATAATACAAAATGAATATGAACGGTACACAGACACATATTAGGATGACTCGTTTGACAGCCCTCATACATCCCCATCAATAAAACCCCAAACATAGAGCATACCAGTCCTGTTGATACTCCGATAGCAAAGACCAAAATCCACTTTATGGCTTCATACCTCCCAGCTTTCTGCAGGAAGAACAGAGAGAAATAAACCTATTCAGAAATATGATGACATCATTCAAATGTGATAAATGAACACATCACAACTTTTACCTTATTATCCAAGCCCTCCAAAACCTCCAGATATGGCTCGTTGATACAGCGGTCATAATCCAAACTCTGAAATGTGTTACACACCACAGATCTGAGGTCAGGTTTTAGTTCGAGCTTTATTTTTGTGTATGAGAGTGTATGATTCACTGACCTCATAGTCTTTTCTCGGTAATATCTCATCATCATCCTCATCATCTCTGGTTTCACCCAGTATGGTCTAACAAACACAACACAGAACTTCAGAAAATGCGAGCAGATGCATTACAGAATAAAGTCCCTCTGAGATGTTCAGAGCTCACAGTGAACAGATGGCCTGAGACAATAGAGAGACTCACACACACAACAGCAGCAGCAGCAGCCTTCACATTTCACATCATTCAACCTGCAGCATGACACATATGAACAGAACCCTACAACAGTCATTTCAGCACAATGAGAAGCCTGTTTTAATTGGATGATATGACTTCACAACTGATCCTCTGGATAAAGATCAACGGACTGCTGCTCACTAGTTAGGGAACTCACTTTAGTTGGTTTGAGACACAGTTAACCTTACATCATCACAAGCTGTGAGTGTTAGATTCAGCAGCCAGAGAAAACATCACTGACACACAACACAGCATCACACACAGCATCAGCATCAGCATCACACACACACACACACACACACACACACACACAGCACGCGCAGAGCATCAGCACCGCATGCGTGAGAAAACGTAGCACACAAATAAATGACATCATACCAGCTCCTCTGGTGTTCTGGTTTCTCCTTCATTACAACAACACAAACAACCACTACAGCACGCCATCTTCCAAAACACAGGGTCGCGCGCAGATCACATGACACGCGCTGAGGGATTCAAGCGTACAACAGCTGCGCAGCTACCACGCAAGCACAGTGGCTTCGAGCGCACAGCGACCGCGCAGCTTTAACGCATACTCACTAAAACGGGAAAAAAAATAACGTGTTGTAACAAGTCTTTAGATTACTTGTTATCCTCAGTCTAGCAGAACGGTGACAATTTGTGAGTTTGTACAATATCTTTTACATTTTTATTTTGTTTTGTAAGTGCTGGATATTTCCACCACAGGCAGTTAACAGTTACACAAAGAAACGTTTCAATAAGTTATAAATATGAATGAACGAACTGGAGAAAAGGGCAGAAAGTCAGTGTAAGCTCTTTATCGGCTTATTAATAACGACAAGCGCTGACTGTCTCTATAGCCAATAGAAAAGTCGGGTGGGCGCGGCGCACACACGAAAGGGCGTGGTCTATCAGAACATTACACTCTTTTTGAAGAAGAATAAAGGACGAGACCTCATTTGATAAGTCATGGGCACATGTGCTGTTTATATCATACTCGATGACGGACGCCGCATCCAATGGCAGGACCGTTTGGGCTAACATGGGCGTGTCTCTTAAGAAACGGGGCGTGGATTTGGATAACGCCATGCTTCCTGGCGCACGCGGCAGCTCAGCTCATCAGGAGAGTTCGGGTTCGGGTTCGGGTTCAGGTTCAGGTTCAGATAGCTGTTGGAGGTTTAGATTAACATAAAGGTAATGACGGAGTCACACTTTCATATACAGACTGTATGATCGTTTGGGTTTCATTCTGCGGGTTGCATTTAAAGGGACCGCCCGGCGCAGCCTCGCGCCATTGTGCGCACGATATATATAAAGCTCATGTCTCATTAGTGATCATGTTACATTAACACCCGGTATAGATTCCACAAAAAAATACACGTTTGCATGCAACGCTTGTGTGTCGTTTATGGCTCAAAGCGTCTCCCAGATGCTTCAGTGAGTTCTCGTGTGTGTGGACGAGCGCGCATGAATGTGATCTGATGTACACGTGCACAGGAATCATGGTGAACCAGAGATCCGATGCGACCTGGCAGTCCTGTAAGAGCGACTCCAGCGGCACCAGCAACAGCGGCGAGAGCTCGAAGGAGAGTTCCAGATGTTCCACACCGGTGCTGGACGCCGACCGCACCGACCGCCTGCGGGACAAGATGAGGCGCAGGATCGAGTCCGGTGACCGCTGGTTCTCGCTGGAGTTCTTCCCTCCTCGCACCTCACCTGGAGCTGTCAATCTCATCTCCAGGTACGCGCGCGCGCGCGCGGTCAGTCATGTGAGCGGCGTCAGTCTCCCGCAGCGCTTCATTGTTCTTTGTTGACGTGCTCTAGATTTGACCGGATGGGTTCTGGTGGTCCTCTCTTCATTGACATCACCTGGCATCCGGCTGGAGATCCGGGCTCGGATAAAGAAACCTCTTCCATGATGATAGCGAGCACAGCGGTGAATTACTGCGGCCTGGAGAGCGTCCTGCATCTGACCTGCTGTAACCAGACCAAAGACAAGATCACAGGCCATCTGGACAAAGCCAAGCGCCTGGGCTTGAAGAACATCATGGCTCTCAGAGGAGGTTTGTTTCGCCCGACTTGGCTTATCTAGAATGCTAGCTGAAGGTATCGTCTGCCGACACGACTTATGGCCAACAGAAACGATGACTTTGACAGTAAGTGGGTTGCCAAGTACGCTCTGAAGGAAGTGTTGCTTACGTCATACTGTTCCGTGTAAACTCTCAATAGTGTGAGGACACGCGTTTCAAACCCTTGTAAACATGACCTCATGAGATTGGGTGTTTTATTTTACTAGTCAAATAACGTGTGTGAAATGTGCAGTATGCATACTGTAGTTATGTAGTAGTGTGCTATATACTGTAAGTGTTGAAGTGAATTGTCCGGTTGTGCAGATCCCATTGGAGAAGACTGGGTGGAGGAGGATGGAGGTTTCAGTTACGCTTCAGATCTGGTCAAACACATTCGCTGTGAATTTGATGATTACTTTGATATCTGCGTCGCAGGTGAACGTCTCACACACACACACACACACACACACGCATAGAGAGCACCATTATTACAGTGTGGGAATGTTTGTCGTTATGATTGACAGGTTATCCCACGGGTCATCCGGAGGCAGAGAGCTATGATGTGGACCTCAGACATCTGAAGGAGAAAGTGGACGCTGGTGCTCACTTCATCGTCACTCAACTCTTCTTCAGAGCAGAAACCTTCCTGAAGTTTGTCAAAGACTGTCGGGCCATTGGCGTCACCTGCCCTATACTCCCGGGAATCTTCCCAATCCAGGTACACGCACACGCACACGTGCATATACCATCCCACATGTGTGGGACTTCTTGTCTTCAGGTGACATTTTTCAAATGAAAATATCTGTCACTTTATGGCCCGCTTTCACAGACTTAGGCTTAGCTTAAACCCGGACTAGGCCCTAGTTAAATGAGGATATTTTATTACGATGCCTTAGATGAAAATATGACGTATTGAGACAAAACGATGGCAATGGCATATTAACATTTACATTTAGTCATTTGGCAGACGCTTTTATCCAAAGCGACTTACAGATGGGGTAAACAATGGAAGCAATTCGGACAACACAAGTACAACAAAAAGCACAAGTGCAATCAATAAAACTGGTTTCATAAAGCCTACCACAGCATACAGAGCTAAGTCAGAACTGATCGGTAAGGTGTTGACGGAAGAGATGCGTTTTCAGACGAAGATATGTCAGTTAAGACAGCTCAAACTTTCATTTTAGTCTGGGACTAGTCTTAAGCCCGGTCTGTGAAACCGGCATATGTCTTTAAATGGGACTAGCGCTGGCCCAATGACAGATTTTCATGAGACTCATTCACAACAACAATATTGTCAAGTTGAAATGATGCAATCTTTAATTTAGTTTCTTTTGTGTTTTCTCTTTTTTTGGTCCCATTCCACAAGTGTAGGGAGTTAGTGACCACTGCGGCTGTTAAGGCAAAATGTTAAACATGTAAAACCATCAGCCGCTATCATCAATTGTCAACATTCATCATTAAAAAAAGATATACTGTATATTTCGAGCATTTATTTTGAGCAAAATCTAAATGAAGATTGTTATTGCATGTCTGAGTGAATGAAGCACATGTGGTGTTGTGGGTGCAGGGTTATCACTCGCTGCGTCAGCTGGTCAAACTGTCCAAACTGGAAGTGCCGGAGGAGATCACGCAGGTGATCGAGCCCATCAAAGATAATGACGCTGCCATCCGCAGCTACGGCATCCATCAGGCGGTGGAGATGTGTAAGATTCTGCTGTCCAGCGGCGAGGTGCCCGGACTTCACTTCTACACGCTCAACAGAGAGGTGGCCACTATAGAAGTTCTCCGACAGTTGGGCTTATGGGCTGAAGATCCACGGTACCTCATTCAAAACCACTCTGTCTGTCTACAAAATGATCTTTACTTACAAATGTCACTGTCATAGATGACCTCCAGTGCTTTATTGCTTTCAACCGGTCGATTCTTGACCTGTCAGTAATGTTAATGTGGACGTGTCATGATGTGACGTTTAGGCGTCCTCTCCCGTGGGCCATCAGCGCTCATCCCAAGCGTAAGGTGGAAGACGTCAGGCCCATCTTCTGGGCTTCCCGACCCAAGAGTTACATCTACAGAACACAGGACTGGGACGATTTCCCCAACGGAAGATGGTAGGAACTCTGGCTCTCTCTCTCTCTCTCTCTCCGAGTGTGATGTTAAAGGTGTGTTTATCTGTTGTTCAGGGGGAACTCGGCCTCACCGGCGTTTGGAGAGCTGACAGACTATTATCTGTTCTACCTGAAGAGTAAATCTCCTAAAGAAGCTCTGTTGCAGATGTGGGGCGAGGAACTAACCAGCGAGGAGAGCGTGTATGAAGTCTTCACCAGCTACATCAGCGGCCAGGCCAACCGCAGCGGACACAAGGTATCCAAACACATATGAGCAATGACACGAGCGTTTTGCAGAAGAAGACTCACGTGACAACACGCATCACCACGAACAAGTCAAGACCAGACTGAACGCGTAATGTCAGGCTGTAGAATACTGGAGGCGTGCCTCGTCCAGTCAGAATCTCACAAAGAATCGATTGACAGTTTGAAACTCAAGGGTTTCATCAAGTAAAGCTGTTTGTCAACGGATGCCATGAGAAATCAGTTAAAGAAACTTTTGATCTTTTGGTTTGCATACAACGATTTTTGGGCTGTTAAAAGATTTATGGCATCCAGAATAAAAGTTTGTGTTTACATAATATAAGTCTGTCTATTGTGTGCATATTAACTTTGTATTGTTAAACAAAAAAACACGTATAATGTGTTTTAAAAATGTTTCCTGTGTTTATAAATACAAAATTAATATGCGCAGTACACAGATGTACTGTATATTATGTTAACACAAACATTTATTCTGGATGACATTAATTGCAGTTAATCGCATTCAGTCGTTGAACATTTAGGTTTGAAAGTGAAAGATTTCTTGTTCAGGTGATGTGTTTGCCGTGGAATGATGATCCTCTGGCTCCAGAGACCAATCTGCTGAAGGATGAGCTGGAGAAGGTGAACCGCAGAGGGGTTCTCACCATTAACTCTCAACCCAACATCAACGGCAAAGCCTCTTCTGATCCCATCGCGGGCTGGGGTCCGGCGGGGGGATACGTCTTTCAGAAGGTCAGAAAAACCTAGTAAAGTGTAAAGTGTCTTTGTGGACGAGCTGTGGTCTGTGTGTGATGTGAAAGCAGCTGTTTTCTTCAGCGTGTTTTGTCTGTTAACAGGCGTACCTGGAGTTCTTCACGTCGAGTGAAAATGTTACGGCTCTTCTGCAAGTTCTGAAGAAGTACGAACCCCGTGTGAACTACCATATAGTGAACGTGCAGGTACTGTTCTCCTCACAGGGACACGTTACAGCTCACCCAAAAATCATCATTTACTGTTACTCCCTCAAGTTGTTCCAACTCTGCTAAACACAAAATACAAGTATTTGGAAGAATGTTTGTAAGCAAACAGTTCTGGGCACTATTCCCTGATAGCACAGTCCATCTGGCTTACGTCTATTTGACGTCTGCATTTACATCTTCAAATACATTGTTTGCTCATCTGCAATACGTCTCGGAGACGTCTGAACGTCTGTAATACGTCTGCTAAAGATCTGGAGATCTGCTGCGTAAAAACATCTGCTAAACATCTTAGAAAGAGCTGTTTACATCCATTCTAAATCATAAACGTCTTACAGACATCTTCTAGAGGTCTATATGACGTCTGACAGCAGACATCTCCCAGACGTATTGCAGATGAGCAAACTATGTATTGCAGATGTAAATGCAGACGTCAAATAGACGTAAGCCAGATGTATGTGTGCTATCAGGGTTACTACTACAGCAGGAACCAAATCTACTGTGGTAGTCAGGGGTGTGCCAGAACTGTAAAGCTTCCAACATTCTTTAAAGATGAGGGAACACCCTCCAATCTCATATTAATCTTGAGTGCCTATACAGCAGTATTGCACTCATTCAAAGAGTCTTTAGTTTGATCACATTTATATAAAAGAGATACAGCTGTATGAATATTTCAGGAAAAACACCAGCTGGAGGCGCGCAGGGGGACGGAACTACAGCACGAGCACACAACACATCATCACATGAATCCCTTCATGTTGTTTACATCATACACGTACACGCCGATTGCCAACAAAACACATATGACTCGGTTTGACTTACCGTGTGCAGTTCATGTCCGGCATCTTTTAGCGCTGGGACCGCACCATCTATAAGATTCAAACCATCTGAGAATCCAGCGTTTATATGACATCCATCACCCAAACACACCTCGACTTCCATCTGCCGAGTGAAGCGGCAGTGATAGGCGTGCTGCTCTTTCTAACGCTGGCTTGTTACGAAACGGGAATCCATGTTAAAAAAACAACGTTCTGAAACCCAGGCGGAGTGAATGGAGCACAGAAATACTACGTCATACGTCCAGCTGATTTTTTTAAAAGTTCACCATGTTAAGCATGAGAAGCCAGCACGTGTGACAGTGTAGGGAAGTCAGAATGCATGAAATAGCATGTTACCCCATCTTTAAAATATCTTCTTATGTGTTCAACAGAACAAAGAAATGTATGCAAGTTGAATGATAACAGAATGTTCATTTTGGGGTGAACTCTTCCCATAACATCAGCCCAATACTGTTTTCAGGGCAGGAATATCACAAACGCTCCGGACATGCAGCCCAGCGCCGTGACGTGGGGAATATTCCCGGGCCGTGAGATCATCCAGCCCACCGTGGTGGATCCCGTCAGCTTCATGTCCTGGAAGGTGAAGCCATTTTAAATGATCTGCATGTTTTAATGAGTCACGTGCCGTGATTTCAGCAGATGTTCTACAGATGAGGTGATTTCAGAAGCGCGTCACCTGACGTTCGGTGTGTGTGTGTGTGTTTGACAGGACGAGGCCTTCGCGCTGTGGATCGAACAGTGGGCGAAACTGTACGAGGACGAATCGCCCTCACGCATGATCATTCAGTACATCCATGACAACTACTTCCTGGTGAATCTGGTGGATAATGACTTCCCGTTGGACAGCTGTCTGTGGCAGGTGATGGAAGACATGTTCCAGCTGCTGGACGCCCCTCCGGCCCCTCACGACGGCCCACTGTAACCTCACACAGGACTCTCTCTCAGGTTTTACTTCAACATACGTGAAAATATGTTAAGATCACAACAATACAAGACTTCAAATCCTGCTTCAGGAAAATCATTTGCCTTTATCATTCACGGGACGATGGAATCGTATATTTTTAAACCAGTTTTAAAGTATTTATAGAGGATATTTTAAGCACTACGTACAGTATGAAAGACACATGCCTCTCAGTCTTGGTGTATGTACAGGGAAAAAAGTGTATATGTCCTATTTTTTGTAAGTATATTTTTGGAGATAAACTCAAATCAGAATGAATTAAATACAATAAATATTACTGTATGATAGCACATAATGATCGGCCTATTATCTAGTATTTATGTTTTGAATGACAGTAATGTGAATCAGGGTGTTGGATTGACGGCCAGCGAGATGGTTTTGAGTTTCTTCACAGAACAGATTGTAATGAACGACGGCTGGATGTCAAGGGTTTTCTTTGCTCGTGTTGTTTATTTCCTGTCACATCATCCGTCTGACAGAGCGTTTGTGTATAAAACTCAATAAACAAAACTCCCGTCCCATGTGTATCAACATGATCTGGGTTTTGTTTGCATGTCATGTTTCGAAGTTCACGTCTATATGTCAAAGTCCAGGTGACGGTTGATGGTGAAGAAGTGGGGGGATTGGACGCGCTCACAACAGCAGATGTCACGTCACACGGCTGGAATCTGTGGGAGGTTTTTATCTTCTGCACACATGAAACGTGAGGCGTGTTGGATGAAAGCCAACAGCCGTCTGATCTCTGCCGTTAAATATAGACTGTCGTTCATTCACTCGCACAGTCAAACGTTGATTTCAATGAGTAGCGCTCAGTGTATTTTTAGGGTAGAGAGTGTGTGTTTTAGGTGTAGCTTGTATTGAACTTTGTTGAGTGTGTTGTTTCAGGTACTGGTGGCAGTTTTTGGCATTGAGCGGGGCTCTAATGTGACAGGACTCATGCTATGAGGTGTTGCATAAGCACCTGTCGGCTCTCAGGTGATCTGTTTTAAAGGACACCTGTTATGGCCCTCTTCACAAGATGAAACAGTAAATCATGTGTGGTGTATTTTCAGCTGGGACTTCACTCTGTCTACCCCTGAGACTTCTCTCTGTGCTCCGAATGTCCATTTTTTAAGTTGTGTGTGTCTCTTTAAATGCAAATGAGCTGCTGGTCTCCGCCTCCTTTCTGTGCACAGAGCCCTGAGCTGGAGCTTCTAGTCAAAAACTGAACAATGGCTAAATGACGTCACATAATGTGTTATGTCTTTAAAAGTCAAACACATTGTTTATTGAACGGACATCAGCAGCGCTCCAGCCGTAACACAGTCAAAATGACATCACATTCATCAGAAATCATCATTAACGTACAGTCCATACTGACTTTAAAACAGAAAAAGCATTTAAAGCTACTTGATCCTTTACACAGGAGAGAGTGGGGTAAGATGAGCCATTATAAGAACACGTCTATGACAATATACAGATCCATCTGAATCCTCTCATTGGAATAGACCGCTTCAGGTTTCTGTTGTGATGAATTTGTGCCCGGTATTATAAATGTATACAGTATATCATATTTTATTTGAATACAGTTTTTGAACACGGTGAAGGTTTTGTTTTGTCCTCTGTGTCAAGACTCATTTCATTAAATTTTCATTCTTCATCCTGTGAACACAAATACAGTGCTAACTGTGCTGAGTAATGCCCTTTCTCTGGAGCTGATCTTACATTCGTGTTTGTATTGGTATACATGTGGCTCATATATCAGACGATGATGTGAAGTGATGGAGAGTTAACACTGCCTCCGTTATCTTCACGACTGGATAAAGAAGGACGTGGCAACACGTCTTCACTACAAAATGTCAAATGCTATTAGATAATTAATGATAATCTTAAATCTATAATTTACCTTATTAGTAAGTTTATTTATTTTTATTTAATCCCCTGGTTGGGTCCAGGTTCTCCTGAGGGTTTTTTTCTCCATTGGAGTTTTGGATTCCTCGCCACCGTTTGCCTGGCCGGGGGGGCTGCTTTACAATTAGAACTTTAAAGTTTTACATAATTAATATTGCATATAGGAATGTATAGTCTGTTTAATATTTGACTTGTGTTTCTCTCTCCTTTAACTTAAACGTGTGCTATCACTGTGTGTGCTATCACTGTGTGTGCTTGTCTGTGTGTGTGTGCGCATGCTTGTCTGCGTGTGTGCGCATGCTTGTTTGTGTGTGTCTGTGGGTGCGTGCGTGTGTGTGTGTGTGCGTGCGTGTCTGTGTATGTGTGTTAGTACATGTGCATATTGTGGGTGTGTCTGTCTTCTGTGTTTTCACCAAATGTCAAATCAAAAAGATTTCCTGACTGTAGGACTGCTCACATTTATATCACAGTTGACACTAACAGAAGTTAATGTGTATGAGGCCGCAGGTTTGAGATCAGTGTGACCTCACGGCGGTTCAGTTAATCTGGGTCAACATGACCACATGTCAAAGAGTTCCACTGCTTCACCTGAACCTTCTCTCTCTCTCCTCCTCCACTCGCGTGTGAAATATCCATTCAGAGAGGTCTTTCTCAGGGTTCAAATGCTGTAAAATAAGAATATAAAATAATGATTCCATGACAATAGAACAGTGGAGTGTCTGCTCACAGATTTCAGGTGTGTGATGAGAGATGAATGGACACAATCTCCCTCTCAATGAAAGTCAATGGAGTTCCTTTGTGTTCCGCTGAAGAAACAAACTCAGACAGGTTTGACATGACATGAGAACAAGTAAACCTTCTTATCTCTGTCACTTTAAGACATGAATCATTATCACACTAACGTGGCTGGATTACAACCCGTTTCAATACTTTACAACACAACGTGTGTGGCTGATATGGCTGAAGATTTCAGTCTGAGCGCAGACTGATCCAGGTCCATTTAAGTGTCAGCCAATCAGCTTGCATGTATTCACGTCACGAGTTTGTTCTATGTAATCTCCAGCCAATGAGCTGCATGTTTCTCCTATATCACTAATACATAAACAGTTTTGAGCAGATGGTCTTCAGTATGACCTTGTTTTAAAGTTCACCCAAAAAGACAAATTCTGTCATAAATGACTCACCCTAAGTTGTTCCAAACCTGTATAAATGTCTTTGTTTGGTTAAACACAGAGAAAGATATTTGGGAGAATGCTTGTAACCAAACAGTTCTTGGCCGCCATTGACTCCCATAGTAGGAAAGATGACAAAGATAGTCAATGGTGCCCCGGAACTGTCCTACATTCAGAATATCTTCTTTTGTGTTCAACAGAACAAAGACATTTATAAAGGTAAAGATAGTCAATGGTGGCTTTATTTATTGAAATGTTAATAATGTTTTTAAATGACAGTATTAAAAAATGATTTCTTAGGCCAGAGGGCGCTTGAGTGTCATAAAGATAAAAGCACGATATAAAACAATCTCTTCATTTTCCTATAAAACAATGGGGTATATGCACATGGGGTGATGATGTCACGTCTGCTAAAATCCCTGCCAGCTAAGCTTTAGTTAAGTTTAAAATGATCCGTCTTTATTTGGGGGACCGCAAGCAATGCATTCTACACAGAGGGGGCTTCACAACGAAAACGTTTGAGAATCACTGGTTTAATGGTTTCTTGTTTGTGCCGAGTCATTCCAGATTCTTTGCTTTCTCAGCATTTCTGGATATTTGACTCATGTCCAGCAGTACCTGTTTGATGTTGAGATTCATCTGTTTACATTGAGGACGATCAAGAGACTCAGACACAACTATTACAATAGATAGAAACATTCAGTGATGCTCATGAAGACAACACCATTCATTTAAAGTCAGATGGGTGTAGACCTCTGAAAATGACAACTGGTGTAAATGGTTTATATTTAATTTGCTGAGAAACTTATTTGTATTTTATAGCTTCTGAAAGACATTACTAAATGAAAAAATAAACATATAGACAAAACAATAACAAAATAGACTCGGGACAAACAAGAAACCCTAACCCAACTATGACAAAACATAAAAACTGTCCTTGATTGAACATCCTACAGTATTAATAATCAGGGGGATCTAAACTTGTGACCTGGGCTATTTGTAGAAATCCTGTTATTATTCTTTGGTTATATTCTTTCTTAAAACAACTTGTTCAGGGCAGGACTAAATCAAAAATACAATTTTATTTAAATAATTCCCGCATTTTCCAGATTCTGCAAGGGGGATGTAAACTATTGACTTTAATTGCATGTGACATCAAATAATACTTGAGTCAAAAGAGTCACAATCAGTAACTGATTACAATTCCCTAGTAATGTACCCATCTCTGTGTGAATGTGTATAAGAGATATGTGCTGCTGGACCAGGGTTTCCCAAACTAGGGGCACGAACCTCTGGTGGTCCGTAAAGGAACTCTACCAGTGTTGTTTTCATTACATTAAAAAAGTTCAATTGCAAAGAAATGTAACAGGTTAAAAAGAACAATAGAAGACCTATGTCAAATACTACTGTAAAATAAAAACTTTAAAACATGCAAATGTGTTCTTAAAATATATTTTTAAATGTCAGGGGTTACTTCAAGGAAATAATTTAGATAAAAGGGTTTCAAGTTTGAAAACCCGTGCTGAACTAATTCCTGTGGCTGTGTTCAGTGTGTTGTGTTGTGTTGTGTTGTGTTGCACAGACCTTTAGGGGGCAGTGTTGATCAACACTTTATAGTTTCCGTAGAAAACAACAATTCCCTGAAACATTCAGAAAATATACACTGGATTAAGCGGTGAAAGCTGATAGTTTGCAGGTTTTGTGTTGTGTGTTAATCAAGTCTTGACGTGTTGGTTTATAGTCTCAGATAATCAACTGTGTCTGTGTTTTAAACCGTTACACACAAGAAAAGCTTCTTAGCTTCTGTCAGATGGAGTGCAGAAACCATATCTGACCCAATCATGGAACCTGGGCCTCAGAACCTGGACCACTACAGTTAATGAATAAATATAATATTTGTATTAATTATTTATTTAATTGATCATTTTCTATTATTATACAACAATACATTTGTTCTGTTGTAATTATAAGAGTCAAATCAGAGTATGTGTCTCCTGTTCTTTGAGTCAGATGCCTACAGACTTCAATTGCTGTACCATGGTTAACTAAATAAAAGTGTAAAGCAGAAACTGCACGTGTCTGTGATGTTGTCAAGGACTACATGAGATTCCAGCAAAAGTATTTTTTCCCAATAACAATCATTTTTGTGGCCTTAAATGAAATGGGTTTACAGTCCTACACCGTTTAATAAGGCAGTGGTACCAGGGTATATATCATGGTCTGTTAAATACTCGATTCTGATAGGCAGGAAGGTGTGCATTAAAACTGTCAGTTTGATCAATGTTTAAAATGAAACTGACAAAAATAACTTTTCACCTGTCTGATCAAAAATTGCACAGATCTAAACCTCAATAACAGCTTTACTTGGCAAATGACCATGCATGAGCGGGATAATGCACAGCTAGCCCAGGATCATCCCTTACATGCAGCATATAGATTCTTTGCTCTGATGTCTGTTCTTTAGCTCAATAGTGACCCACAAAACAGACTCTGAGAGAAATAGACTCGCAATCCAATCATATGTTAGATATTTGTGCTGCTTGTGATATCAGTGTTTGATAAGGACAGTGAGATTGAAACAAATCATTGACTCGCATCCGGTTGACTCCAAAAACGTGTCCATCCGTCACACGTCACAACATGTTGAATTACCGTCA
The DNA here is from genome assembly GCA_006030095.1 of Triplophysa siluroides. NCBI lineage: Eukaryota > Metazoa > Chordata > Actinopteri > Cypriniformes > Nemacheilidae > Triplophysa > Triplophysa siluroides. Next base: position 142,157 of record VCII01000373.1, read on the forward strand.
ACACGTCCAGACAGTGTTTTACGAGAGCAGACACTACGCTCATATTTACTTCAGCATTCATTCAGTTTTCTTTCATCATCATAACTCCTGTGATGTTTCTCACAGATAAAGAGATGAGGTAAAACATGGCAACAAAATCATCCTAAACGCTGCCCCACAAACTCAACTGTTCCAGTGTACAATATCCCATAATAATAAGATGTCTGTAAACATCACAGATGCTGATTGAAAGCCTTTGTCTCATCTTCACAACCTGAGCATTTCCTTACAAGGTTTCAATCTGCAGAACGATGTTTTTTGGATGTACAGTGTATTGGTATCACATTGTTGTGTCTTAGTTCTGTTAACCCTTCATTCAACACACCAGTGGAACATTCCAGAACATTTACGGCATGGTCAGGAGTAAATCCCACTTTACATCTTACACAAACAACTGCCTTCGACTTTTCAAGATCATAAACAAAGATATTATACATGAAACAATTCTTTAAACACAAACGAGCATCTGCTCAGTAACATCATCACTGTAACTACCAATAGCCCTATTGAAAACCACACATCAAGGTTTAAACTGTCTCAAGCAACTGGGCTAAAAAGGGCAAATAGTGTCAAATCAAGTTTTATGTCAGGATTCTTCTGTCTTCGATGTCGGTCTCCAAACGCTCCAACATGAGCCCGTCACACGAATCTCATCCTCTGCACTGACTGACAGTCTGATACTGTAGTGTTTGTAAACTCATTTTATTTCTTCACAGAGCTCTTAATAACACCGCTCCTCAATATCTTTCCGATCTACTTGTTGTCCACAATCCATCTAGAATACCACTCAGATCACACGGTCCTGCCTGCAGCGCTGTGAAACAACCATCTAGCTGAATTCAAATCCATGTTAAAACCACATCTCTTTTGTGCTCGGAGCGTTTTATGGTTTTTTTGTTGACATCATACATTTTTGTATTTAAGTGCAGCACTTAACCAATCAAGATTTATTTTGAAATGTAATCTATAAATAAAGATTAGCTATGATACACATAACTGAATATACATGTACGGTCTCTCACAGATGCGAGTACACCCCTCACATTATAGTACATATTTGATGACATATTTTCACGTGACGACACTGAAGAAATGTCACTCTGCTAGAATGTAAAGTAGTGAGTGTAGAGCTTGTGTCCATGTGCTGTCCCCTCAAAATAGCCCAACACACACCCATTCATGTCTAACCCACTGGAAGCAAAAGTGAGTACACACCTAAACTTACACTCTTATTCAAGCTGTACACAAAAATGTGAGGCGTGTACACTCAAGTTTTCTTCTTCATTATCACAGAAAAACCGGTGCTGTGATTTCTTAGAGTAATGGGCTCAATGCACGGCGGCACATGATGTGTTTGGCGAATATATACGGAAGCCTGGATTATTCCACCGATCGTAGAGTTCTGTGCTACTACAGGAACAATAGTTACTAACCCACCCAATGGTACAGCTCATTTTGTCGATGCTTGTTTGCTTTATATAGATATATGTATTTGTGTTTCCTTGATGTTGTAATGACATGTAAACTTCTCAAATACGGTGGAGCAGCACTTCTATATACCACTGCTGCGTGCGTCAGTGAACAGCATCTGCTAAATGTGACTCTTTTCTCAGTTTCCCATTCCTCTGTGCTTGAAGTGTTTCCAACCGGGTTCTTGCATTAAACGCAGAAGTAGCGCGTGCATAGAGCCCATTTAAGAGTGATAACGTGAGCTCATCCCCTCAATACCCAACATAACAAACATCAAATCAACAAAAACAGTGCACACACCCCACGTTCTGTAAATATTACATTCTCATTTTATTTACTGTAAGTACAATTATAATGAAATTTACAATCACAGTTATCTTCACATATTCTGTACAAAATATACAGCATGCGACTTTCATTTGAATGCGATGTTTTTACAGACGGATGGAGTTTCTGAAGCGTGACGATGGAGAGTCTGGATTTACTGGTAGCATCTCAGGTAGACCAGTCTGTGAGGCTGAAACTTCTCTCGACACAGAGGACATTCAGCCTGACACAGAAACAGCCGTCAGTCGCGATACAGCACACGCGTGAAACACCACTCGGTTACCTGAGCGTCTTACCTTCGTGTTACACCACTCAGTGATGCACTCCCAACAGAACACATGACCGCACGGGGTACACGTCGAGTGCCTGCGCTCCTCCAAACACAAGATACAGCGAGAGGAGCGACACGCCGCCTCGCTCGCCTGACCACTACACACACAAAACACAGACACACGAGTTTCACTCTTAACCAAAACCCACCTATACCCCTAGATCAGCGGTCGGCAACCCGTGGCTCTTCTGTCCCGGCTCCCTGCAGTCTTTAAAAGGCCCTGCTTATGCCTGCTATTAAGATGCCTTTTGGTCGATGGGATCACAAGTGGATGAAAGAGAGAGGCACCTGCTGCTCTAATCCCTCTATATTGTCCACTTGTTTCCTTCAAGAGGTATCTGAAAAAGCTTACACATTTACTCAGCCAGGGTGTATATTTGCTTTTTCAGATATGTCATTCGAATAAACAAAATAAGTGCATGCAATGTACATGTGAGCGCGACCGGAGATGACAGAAAAAACAAGCAGAGAGCAGAGGTTTTATTTCTGCTTTGACAGATGAGAGATGAGTGTGTTGCAAATGGAACTGTGAGCGAACATCCTGCTTGGGACCTTTTTCCTCTTTAAACCAAACCTTTAGGTCTTTAGCCGGCATAGTTTAAATCCTGTCTGGCTAGCGCGCTTCTCATGATGTTTACGCGTGATGTCCGTAAGCCGAGAGTAGACGGTCTCTTGTGGCTGTTCATTAGAAGTTGCAAAAACAAAAGTTCACAGAAAAAAGCTGAAGTCTAACTGAAGCAGCGCGTGCAACACCGCGCGTGACGCTACTCTCCTACTGCAACACTCCCACTTCTTGCCAGGGACAAACATTTATAAACATCTAATACAATACAAATGGCCCTACACTGGGTAACTACTACCTTACATGCAAAATAACCCGTGTTATGGTAATTTAACGGTTACGGTAATTTAACGGTTACATATTCGATTTGGTGGGAGAGGGCTCTTTTGCTTGCAAAGGTTGCCGACCCCTGCCTAGATGCACTCATTCAATCCCATGATGCATCGCAATAACCTGTGTACAGGTGTCGGTGAAGGGCAGTACCTGGGGAGCAGGTTTCTGTGTTGTGTCCACTGGTGTCGAGCTCTCTGTCTCTGTCGCAGGTTCTTCAGCTGCAGTGTAAGAGTGATGACCAGCTGCAGGAGAGAGAGCGCCCCCAGCACACCATAACCCTTCCTGATCCTCGGCTCGTCCTCGTACGCGCTTCTCACCCTCACCTGCAGACAAACACGTGAGCACACCTCCTTCACTCCTCAGGAATGAGTCAGTTTAAGGTATGATATATGAGCATATATCCGTGCGTCACATGCCTCAATGTTAGGGTGACCATATGAGCCATTTCTCGCATTCGTCAACCGCATAGGTCATCAAGGTTCTCTCATTTCAGTCATTTTATTAAATTCACATTTTACATTGCTTAAGACGTATAATCATTGCAGTTCATTCTTACCTTGAAATCTAACGGCTGCCTTTATAAAATAACACCTGAAATAATAAACCTCCATGACGTATGCGGTCGGCAAATGCGACACCCGGAAGACGCATCGGAATCCTGGCAAGGAGAAATGGCTCATGTGGTCACCCTACTCAATGTTCCAAATGAGAATCGGATCCTTCAGGTGCACACACCACTGCCTCAGTCGTGCCCTTGTAACGGATGTGTTCTTGCTCCACTGTACCAGTCGTGGGCTATGGAACAGTAACTTACGTAGCGCACACCCGCAGCTCTTTTACTGACGTGATAAAAGCTTCCAGTGATGTAGAAGACAGCCACATGAAGACGGTAGAAGAGAGTGATTCCCTGCTGCAGGGCAAACACCAGCGGGAGCAAAGACTTCCTCTGAGCTTCAGTCAACATCGCCGCCGCTCTGTGAATCCAGAACCTGAGGTGTGACGCCGGGCTCCAGGTTCTGCTCATCTCTCTCGCCTCCGTCTCCAGCTCGTGCTCCACACAGATGAAGATCTTGTCCAGAACATACGGCACGAACGCGTGGAAGAGGACGAGCGCCGTCCGGCGTCCTCTGGAGGGGATTCTCCTCGCGCTGGGGTCCACCTGTATGATGTTGACATACTCCTCACCCAGAGTCTGATAACCTGAAGAAAACAGAGCCGTGAAACACACGTGCAGCTCACCAACACCACATCTGCAGGTGTGAAGCTCATCCCTCACCAGATAATGTTGTCAGGGTGTAGTAGGTCACATCAGACAGCAACTCGATCTCTTTCTTCCACTGAAGCCAGCGTCCGGAACCTCACCCAGAAAAACACAACGCGTTATTATGAGCGATATGAAGTGCCACATTACTACTACAACGGAATATATATGACATGTGCGGTGGTCTCAAGTGATTTGCGAAGAGACATCACGAACTGTGACTAAATAACATGCACCTGAATACATGGGCATTAAAATATACATGAAATGAAAAGGGTTTAATGGTTTTTAAAAGCGCGCGAGCCGTGTTTTCCTCACCAGCGCACGCGTGGAAGAGCTCGTTGGATTGGTTACTGAGATTACTGTGGTAAAACTCATCTTTCTGACAGCTGCGGATCACCTGGGGCTGGTTCGCGGGGATTAAAGGCATCGCGCAGTCTCATCGACATCTGTCAACGACCAGCATTTACACTTTACAATTCTGAACTCACAAAAACAGGCGATTTATGGAGATCATGTCGAGGTCTTTACTGTACGCGCTTCTAACACGCTTCCGGGTTTACTCACGTGATTCTCACACGGGCTCTCCATTGGTCTACTGGTTCACAAGCTGTGCTGGTTAGATGTCACTATTTAGAAAAGGAATTCAATCGTTACAGAATGGTTTTAATCTTTCTTAACATCTGTATCAGCGTCATGAACTTCAGATAGTGTCATATCTAATTAAATCAATGAATCGACTGAAAAGCCCGGTCGATCTGTGAAAACGTGCGCTGACGACATCTGCTGTTCAATACGTGTCATTGTTCAAAGGCCTACCTCAAAATGAATAAAAGATATAACATTGAGGTTATCAAATCTATTCCAGACGCTCATGTTTATTCATTTATAAACAGAATATGCTTTTTCGATTGAATTCATTCATACATTTACTCATATGGCCACGTGACTGGGATGTGATCCATTATAATGCAGTTCCTTTGATCTGAAAGATTTTATTTTATTAACAACATATAAGAAAATCTATTTAGACGCTTGTTAAAGGTTGTTAGACGGTTTCAGACAGCAGCAACAACATACACTAAACCTCCGCAAAGAATCTATAACTGTTGAGTAGTTTTAATAAACAATAAAATATTCATATAAATTAAGCATCAAATAAATTGTTACATTATAACTAAACACCGAGCGGAAGTTAACCTCGGGCCATGCGCGTGCGGCCGATGAAACTGTCAATATAATATGAATAAAATATGTTCATCAGAATCAAACAAGAAACGTCCATTTGTTCCTGTAGCTCAGCAGTGGAACACTTGCAGCTGTGTGAAATGTTGTTGTTGGTTTGATTTCCAGAGACAAACAAGCGTCATAAGCGGGAGAAGAGCCCACAGAACATTGAGCCAAACCGTAGCATTGAACGATCATACTTTGTCTGATAGATGTATCATATGTCGTGGTATCTATTGCTGGTCACAGTAGACTTTCCGGGCAATATAAACTCATTTGCAATACTCAACGTACTATGATATGAATTTGGAGACACTAGTTTTATTATTAGGACGGTGTGAGTCCAGAGTAGGGTCTCTCTCTCTCTAACGGAACTTCATTAGTCGTGACACTGACTTGAGATCAGTTCATAGATCTGACACCCCGTTGAAGAAACCATGCTATCAGATCAGACCTATATGCTGGTTTGGTATGTTTTGAGGCTGATTTGAGCAGCTTAAACCAGCACATGAGCAGCTTAAACCAGCATCAAAACATACCAAACCACATATGGCACAGGTCTGATCTGATTGCATACAGTGTTGAGTTTACATATACATACGAGCTTTCCTGTAGCTCAGTGGTAAGAGCATTGCGTTAACAACGCGGTGGGTTGGATCACAGGGGATTGCACATACTTATGTATAAATGTATAGGATAATGCAATGTAAGTGGCTTTTAAAAGTGCTGCCAAATGCGTAAATGTAAATGTACATACTGGCACTGCATAAACAATATGGGTTAAATGCGTGCCTTTCTAACACAGCGATGCATTTAATATAGAACTGTAGTATACTACATTAAGTGTCATTTCAGTGTTTTTCCAGCTTCACAGTGTCACGCCTGCATCACAAATGAACACTTTTGTCACTTAGAATGAAATGAAATGATCTATTATTATTATCAACTATATAAAACATGATATCTCATGATAGTTTGAATTGAGAGAGCCACCTTTGGCTCAGGAGAATTACAACATGAAGTTATGTCTGTCTGTGATGTTGCTTTAAGAATACCAATGCAAACAGATTGAGTATTGATAATGAAATGAGATTCATCGGAGATGTGTATCGGTTGTTCACAGAGGCCAGCTTCTTTCAGCAGCTCGTAAAACCGGTTTCTTTGTTCCTCTAATGCAGTGTGATCAATCACGGCCATTAAAATGCACAACACACATCTCTGGCGGCCGTCCTCTTTCTGTTGACTCTTCAGCTGAGGACGATGATGTGTTTCTCATGGTGACGGACAGACGGACGGACGAGAGGTCGTCCTCAGACTCCTCACCGAGCAGCATTCAATCCAGCTCAGGTAAGATGCAGTGATTCATCGACTCTTCATCATCTGTGGCTCTTTGGACTGAGTAAATACTTCATTCATGTTATCGCTGAAAGGTGGAGATGTGGATTCAAAGTCAGTCAACATTCATCATGATTCATGTAGTGCTGCTCACCGGACAAACTGTTGTTTTGTGTTATGGAGAAATGCTTCTGCGAGATTTGTTTTGGGGTTTATATGTCTTGTAGACGAGCAGATTTACCTTAAAGATCAAACTACGTATAGGTCATGTTTACAGCCGGGCAATAAAATCTCCACGGATGTTCCGAGCTGTTAGCTGGAAAGAACTTTGAACCTTGAGTTTGATTTATGAGCTGAAGAAAGACTCCCGGACACACACGGTCTGATCTGACAGAACACAAGACACACATCTGTCAGTCAGAAAATCTCCCTAACTCACAACATACCTTAACATAGTCAACAGATATGGTGTAAAGTATCTAGACGTATAGTACACACACTCTGTGGTATTAAAGATGAGATGTTCTATACTCCACCCCGTATCCCTCCCCCCTGTCTGAAGACTCCCGTGTCTTTACTTGTCCCGTGAACGCAGGGCAAGAGAAGAAGAGAAGTGTTGCTTCACCGTCAAAGAGCTTTCAAATGACAACCTGAAGCTTTTCTCATCTCTCCTGAAGAGCAGCACACATCGCCGTCCACGCTTCTCTTTCACCACAGGTAACCTCTTTCCTTTCACTTTTGCACGTTCAGATCGGGTGTTTCTGGACCTTTCTTTATTAGCAGTTTCTTTGGCACATTTGACGGCTCATTCCTGTTTCTCGGAGACTTTTGTCCTGTGAAACTCAACACTTTCCACCTGAATGCTCGGCCACAAACACGATCAAGACTGCAGCAACGCTTGAACCTAAAACAAGGTCACAGCTCTGACTGAAAACATCGAAAGTCACGGATTTATTTTTGATATGACATTAGAAGTGCATCACTGTCGCAATGTCCTGAAGAAAAGTGCGAGTATTTATGTGAATGACGAAGCTTAAATTCAGTCCATTATGATATAAACAGGATTGTGTCTAGTCCTAAAACACTTTTCAGTTTCAGTGTAATGAGTCAAATCTGAGCCGGATCAGGAGCGGTTTACTGGGATGTGATCTGTTAAAGTTGAAGCGTGAATCACGGGAGCGGGGTGCATGCACAGGGAACACCGTTCTATCTCATTGATGTGTAATAATTCATATCTCAGTGAGTTCTGTGTCTGTGCAAATCCCAAGCACAAGAGTGTGTGTTGGATGTAAGAGAAAAGGTCTTTTGTGGATCATTCAGCACACATCGAGTGCTCGCTGCGTCCCGTCTCTGCTCCGTCATTTCATGTAGACTGGAAAAACAGGAAAAGAAAAGTGATGCAATTATAAAGCAGTGGAATGGATATCTTTCCCCAACAGAAATCTGAGTCTTCACCTACAGATATATCTGACATTTCAGTTCTAGCTCGTATGTGTCGTTTGTGTGTTACAGGACAGATGTTGAATATGAAATCTTAGTGGAATGTCGTGTTGTGTGTTTTGGTATCAGATCTCTTGTTACACTGTCTATTGTCTGCTTTGTGTTGTGTGCCGGCTGTGTCACTCTCAGGACAAACAATGCGTCTCTGTTGTTGATTGATAAGAAACATTTGTCTGAAAGTAAATAAGCTGTACGTCTGATCCGTCGAAGTTAAATGTTGTTTAAGGGCAAGGATTAGAGACACACATTTGCATGTTCACTGTGTTTCCGGTAAGCACTGCGCTCATGTTAAACGCACACACACACACACACACGTCTGGTTTATTATCTCCGTGGGGACAGTCCATGGCCGTAATGATTTTTATACTGTTAAAACTGTATATTTTATCCCCTAAACCTAAAGATCATAGAAAGCTTTGTGCATTTTTCGATTGTTTTTAAATATGGTTCTGTACGATTTAAAAGCTTTTCTGCCCATGAGGACCAGTGTGCGTTCAGGTTTAGGTCCCCACCGGGATATAAGATCATATTAAATGTAACATAAAATTCAGTAGCAGAATTCAAGAGATGAGACGTTCCACCACACATGAGATCCTATAAAACAGCTCTCTGTGTCCTCTGTTTGAACACGATCCAGTCTGATTCATTCTGACCTGATTCAGTGAGTCATGAGTGGTTCACATCACTCTCAGATTCACTGCCACTCAAACCTCTCTGAAACACGCAGATTTTTATCAAAGCTCATGGCTCTGAAAAGCGAGGTGTGCTGTGATTGGCCAGTTCACCAGTGCGTAGTGATTGGTGGAATACTGCAAGCGTGTGAGGGAAATGTAACAGCTCTGACCATATTTGGAACATCAGGTTCCTCTTCAGTTGTACTGACAGGTACACCACCTTACTTGCGTATACATTTGGGCGGTCTTAGTCAAATCAGACCACCAGCTGACGTAGATGTGTGGGGGTGTGGCTACACGAGGCGTTTCAGGCAGGTCTGGTGAGCATTCGCTTTTAGATAGAACGACTCTTTTGTTCCCACACTTTCATTTCTGCAGTTTTACACGTCTAATACATGCATGGGCAACTTATAACACACCACAGACACAGAACAACACGTGTTCACGTCATATGAGCCCCTTTAACATTACGTGAAAACAAAACACAAAGTGCCGAATGTCTTTCAGTGTGATGTTGAAATGCTAATGATGCTCTCAGAAGCTGTCGCTGGTGTTTCACAGCAGATGTTTAGTGTGTCAGTCTGTGGAAGAATACAGCTCACAGTGCGTTTGATTTATTCCTGTGACTCACATGTCATCACAGCATATGTCAGGCTGTACCACAGTCCTCTCCATGAAGCTGCACACTTAATGGAAAAAACGATTACAAATACACGTGAAACAATTACAAACACCGGATTCAGTGGCGAAACAGAGAATTAATACGTCAATGGTCCTTTCTCTATTCGTTTCGGATTTTTAATTGACAACATAACTCCCATAACTATCTGTTATCAACGTTATATGATTTGGATGTTTTTAGAAAGGATATGGCATGCAGCTGCGTCACAAAAAGTAATAAAAGATTTCAAATGTATTAATCAACAGTAACAATCACAATTACCATATCGAGGAGAATAATTGACAATTATGATATTTGTCATAACCGTGCTCTCCATGTGTACTCTTTCATACACAACTACAGTCTCTTCAGTGTCTCCAACAATACTGTTCAAACCGTCTGACGCAGCAGATAAACATTCATCATGTGAAGACTGTTTTGTCTGCTGAGGAATTCAGTAAATCTTCAGGCGGTCATGTTTGTTGAAGGTCATTGGTGGTCTGTTACCTGAGGCCAGGTGTTACACGACTGACAGGTCCGCTCACGCAGGTATCAACACGTCTCAGTCAAATCCTGCCGGCACTTTAAGTGAACACTACAGCCATTGTTCAGTTTATCAGGCCGTTGACATCAGACCATCCCGCTGCCGACACAGATGAAAAATAAAACACAAGACTCCATGACATCATTTCTTTTGCATCCTGCGCTTGTTGTATTTACAGAAAACATGATAATACTGTATGTCCAGCAGAGTAAACACAGGTGCGCTTCATCACCTGAACTATAAGACATGATGAGACACTAAAGAGATCAAGAATCAATCTCACTCTTCGTGTGTGTGTGTTGTGTTAACAGGAGTGTGCGCTCGACTGCAGGTGTGGTTTTGCTTCAGGCATCATACGCTGACCTCCTTTCTACAGGTGAGCGACTGGCTGTGGATCTCCGTCACGCCACAACACAACAGGCCTTCATACAGAAGAACAGGACTCTGTGGATTGCTCCGAAGGCCATAACATGACAGCAGTATCGATGTCATAGGAAGTAAGAAAGTGAAAAAGTGCAATGGAGCGGTCATGTGTGAGCACGTCTCTGTGGTCTGGGAGTCCGAGCATCAGTACGGGATCTCTGAACATGTCTGTGAGGTCTGTGGGCTTCACCAATGACACAGATTCATCCTGCAGCAGTAAACTCTTACGCCACAACAGCTTCATCTCATCAAACTACATCACCGTCGGTGAGTACACGTCTTTTCACTTGCTCTTGTTGCGTTAAACCGAGGATATTTCTGTCAGGATTTGCAGACTGAACCCAGACGCAGACAGCAGTTAAGGGGTTAGCAAAAACTTTTATTAAACATAAAACACAAAACAAACACCTACGATGGGGCAACCCATCGAGAGACTCACAGGGAAATACTCAAAGGCACAAAAAGAACCGGCACAGGACAGAGAGAACTGGGGATAAAAATAGGGGAACACTAACGATGGATGATTACACAGGGAAGGTGACGGGCAGGTGACGGGAATCAAACACTAATGGGAAGATTACGGGAAACAAGAGACAAGGGACCGACATGGCCAGGGTACTCTCAGGGTGCCCTCGTTATGCCTCTCTTGTTCCACTCCTGTTTAATACCCTTGTGTTTACTGTCTTGTGCTGGATCGTTTGTCTTCCTCGTCGTCTTGTCCTGTTACCCCTGGTCTGTCGCCTAAGTTATGTTTAAGTCGAATTTTATTTTCTCATGTATATTGTTCCTGTTTTTGAGTTGTGTTTTATCCTTTGTAAATAAAGTGTCTTTTTGTAAAGAGCTGTCTGCACTTGGGTTCTGTTTCATTCGTATCCTGACAATTTCAACAGGTTTTTCACATGAACTCCTTTGCTTTTGATGTGTTTGGGATTTGTGTTGTGCAGTTGAAGTTAGCAAACATATCAAGCAACTACAGAAATAAACACTGAGCGTCATGATTGACATGTGAGTGTTGAGCTAAAGCTACACAGCGCTGGTCTTACGCTGGTTTTTGGTGTGTCTGTCAAATTCATGGTCGCGAAGTCAAATACAAAGTGAGTGTTGTTGACGATCTATTCGGTTATTGTTGTTTACAGATGTTTGCGGTTTCTGTCAAGCTTGATGAGTGAAATCTGTTTGTCTGTTTGTGGTGGGAGTGCAAATAGTGTACAGAAGCAATTTAGTTTCACTCTGTCTTTCTGTTAGGACCTGTACTAGAGCAATAGTGAATGATGTGTAGAGAGGACACGTGTCATGATTCATGAAATCCATAATGACATAACAGGAGGCAGTGTAATATGTTTAATGGCCCAGTAAGAGTTGATGATGGAGACGAGTCATGAGCGAAATAAGAACTGAAATAAACACCAGCTGATGTGATCGTGATGCTACATGCCTACATGGAATTGTCCTGGATTGATTTGTTTGTTGTCAACAGTTTCTGTACTGTTAGTGCTTGAGGTTCACTTACAAATGTAAACATCATTAGAATTCAGTTCAACACTGACATACAGTTTGAGAATGATATCGGTCACTCATTCATCAAAAAACAACATGATTTCATCCTCTCTAGTTCGGCACGAGCAGATGTTTCAGCATGGATCTTCAGAATGATGTGAGCATTTTAACATGATGATCATAGTTTATAGACATAACTTACATATCTACATCAATCACAGCTGAATCTGTCTTTTCAAAGGGTAGAATTTAAATGGACTGCTTGGACGTAGCCTCCTGACGTACCTCCGACTAGTAATCGTGCGGCTCACTAGGTTCCAGTCATATGTATTTACAAATGAGCCGTTGCTCCCTGTGAAACCTAAACACTTAAAAACAAGATTTTTACGCACAAACATTATCAGCGACATAAGAAGAATATTCTAAACATCACTATGTACATCATCTTCAAAAGATCTGAGAAAGCAATGGCTGGTGAGCGTTTACATGCACAAAATAAACGCATATCTCTTAGAATCAGCTTATAAAAGAAACATGTTTTCATGTGTTTGCATGCATATCAATAAACCGGCTATGCAGAAAACCGCCTTTACATGGAAATTTGAGACTCTCCAGGTTTCTTGCGTACAGTGGTGTTTTTGTCAGTGACTGTAGGCCTGTGAAAAGGGTAGTTATAACATTGAAGGATAAATGCCACAAAATTTGCGCAGTTAATGTATTGATTTGGCATCAAATCTGCACATTGCTATTTTAAAATACTCATATTTTTAATACTTTGCAATGTGAATGAACGTCTAATTAATTTAAAATCCCAGAGAAAATGTACAATCATTAGATGGTGTCATTTCATTGTCGTTACAATGTATGAAATCTATAAGGAATGAGACTAAACCGTTTAGGAGTGATGGACTGCTGCAGGGTGCACACAACGCCTTTATTATTATTCACGAGGTGAGAATAAGTTTATTAAATATATTAGGAGGTGAACTTCTGCTCATTTAAGATCTGTCATGAAAGCCCACATTAAAGCGTGTTCACATCACAAACAGGATGTATTGTTTTTAATTAAGTGACCGTCCTAAAAATAGAAAGAATCCACCCAGGATCTCAGCATCTGAACACTGAGCTGAAATGAGCGAGCTGCGTCGAGGAGAAGGCGGAAGACTGCGTGCAAGTAGTCCATTGACTTTAAAAACCTGAATGCTATTTAAAGACAGTTGTAAGTGTTCTGTTAATGATTTTCATAGAGAAACGATTTATCGGTCTGCTCATTTATTGACAGAACAGAACATATAACGGAGATAAAGGGGTGGTTTCCCGGACAGGGTTTAAGACCAGTCCTAGACTAAAAGAAATGTTACAGCTGTCAAAACTGAAAATAACTTACAGTGACTTAAATAAGTGCTCTTGTTTCGTCTCAAAATGCAAACCAGTAAAGCTTTTTTGTAAGGCATGATTGTAAAAAGTGCTTAAATGTCCTAATTTATCTAAGGCCTAGTCCTGGATTAAAGTAATCCCTGTCCGGGAAATGTTTGTGAATGGTGTGATTTCTCAGTTTGTCCAGCAGAGCGCGCTCTATTGTTTGTTACTGGTGACCCAGGTCAGTGGATAACACCAGCTGATCTCCACACAAACACAAACACTCTGGTTCAGGTCTAGTTGGCAGCTAGTTGGTAAGACGGACTGCTATGAAGTAAATGAACAATGTCCCGTGTTTTACTCTCACAATCATCTTATATTTGTTTGCTACATCATTAGGGCCCTATGATTCCACCACATTTGTCCCAATTTCATACATACTGTATATAAAAAGACTCATTTTGGACCATAGGGTTTATTGTAATACCCTGCCTCCATTACATAATGATATGGTCATGTCATTATGTGTTTGATCACATCATTTGAGTGAACGTGTTTACATACAGTACTGTATATATACTGTATTCTGGTACTTCCCATTTGTGGTACTTCTGCTACTGTACTATAATATACACACAAAGAATATCGGCTGATACATCAATATCAAACGTTTTACTTCCTAATATCGGCCCCCAAAACCCCAATCAGAACGATATTTATTGTGCTAAACACGTGATCACGCACACAATAGATGTGTTATTCCCCGGCGCTCATCATTAGATCATGTATAACTACAGCTAGAGGTGTTATACAGACGGCCCGTCCTCTTGTAATGATCATACTAATCTCTGAGACTGATCTAGGGCCAGTTTCACAGACAGGGATTAGTTTAAAGCAGGACTAGACCATAGTTCAATGATGACATTTATGTTTTTTTACAAACATGCCTCACAAAAAACATTGCTTGTGTGTATTTTGAGACAACACGTTGGCACTGATGTATTTTAAGATATGTCAGTGCAAGTTTGGACAGCTGTAACATTTATTTTAATCTAGGACTAGTGTTAATCCCTGTCCGGGAAAGAGTTGAACTTGTATCTGCAGGTTTGTTAGTGTCAAACACAGTTCTACTATCAAGGAGTTTAGTTCTTCATACTCCTGCTTTAGAGAAAGCACATATTTGATCCTCATTTATTCTCCAGTTTTCTGCATGACTGGTCTTCACTTTATTCACTAAACTTTATGGACGGCAGATTTACTTCCAGCGCTGACTTGTGCCAACATATCTGTCATAGCTGTCAAACCACCAGGACAAGAGCACATTTATCTTCATCATCTCATGAACACACACACTTGTTTTATCATCAAGATGAAAGGACAGTCCTCTCATCTTCATATCCAACAGAGGGCAGAATTCATCTTCCGTGAATCATGGGATAGTGTGTTGACTGTCAGAACAGATCTACTGGATATCCACAGTGACTGTGGAGAAGTGATTTTGTTACACTCACAATGATCATACTGTTGTACTAATCTTACAAAACATGCTTTATAGTTTTCAGACAACACATGTCACGCAGAAAAATGTATGATTGACACGTGCGGTTATTTTGTGCCTCCAGGCCACACACACAAAGAGTGTGATTTAAAAAAAATGTGTATTTCATCATGTTCAGCTGTGTGTGTGTGTGTGTGTTACAGGAGACCCTCGGGGGTCAGTCTGCTCTGAAAGTCAGTAATAATCATGTTCGATGAATATTCCCACAGCAGTATTGATCTTCATAGCACATCCATCAATCCATTTCAGAATGTTAACTGTGTTCAGTCTGTGTTCTGCTGTGTTTCTGAGCATTTGGGATATGAAGCTATAAAAAGACGAGTCGTCCTTGTTGAATAATTAGATGTTCTGTTTCTTTCTCAGCGGTTTTCAAACGTGGCTCAAGGTCTCAGTATAATAACACGTACACCTCATTATTTCTGCTGGTGTGTGGATTTGACCGGCTTTATATTGATGATGATGATGATGGGTGTGATTGCACAGCAAACTATTGAGAGCCTCTGTGTGCACAACCATCATCAAAAATTCCCACAGCCGCTTTGATGCTTCTTTATGAGGCGTACACACTGAATAATCACACCGCAGAATGAGGCCAGTCCTTTCAATCCCTTACAGCTCCAGCGTGTATGTAAGCATTCTGTGTGTGAGGCTTTCTGAACACACGTGAGTTTCCCGTGACCCTTTTCTTCTCCTGCAGAGACACACACACACACACACACACACACTGGGTGGTTGTCAGGCTAAAATATGGAAAACACATCAACCGTTGGCTTTAAATGAACATACACTGGGACAGGGTTGTTGTTACCTGACCATGGGGTTGATAAAGCAAATGAAAACAGCATTTCTACAGCATACCTTGAGTCTAAAAGCACATTATGATGGCGTGTGAACGCTTTTGCCAACACCATTGTACACATTTAACATGTGCGCGTTGCACCGGTCTCGCATCTCTCACGACCCTCGTCCCGCTCTGCTTGTCACAGTATTGTTGTGTTACGAACATCATAATAGAGTGAGTTAAAGTCTCACGTCCTCAGACTGTTGACATGTCCGTATGAGAGAGTCAACTGTGATGTCAAAAAAACTCATTTCAGTCAATCAATATCAATATTTTCATTTTACATTAAGATGTAGTGTATATATCATCTGAATGCCAAATAAATAAGCTTTCCATTGACGTTTGGTTTGTTAGGACAGGACACGATCTGGCGAGATACAACCATTTAAAACTCTGGAATCTGAGGGTGCAAATAATCCAAATCTCTGCACATACAGCACATGTGTCATGAGACAAACGCTGCTCTCATAACAACATCACTGCTAACACCTTTCACCCCAAAGGTCTCCTTTCACAGCTTTAATAAACATGTTAACAGATATCTGAATCCTCACACACACAGTCAAAACAGCTCAGACCAGTTTGATCAGCTAACATCACTGGGCTCAGATGAGTTGAACTGGTTATTGATGCACACTGAAATCAAACAGATGCATTTTTCACAAGGTTTCTCTTCTATTTTTACAAATGTTCCTTGAAAACTAAATGGATTCGTACAGTTTTTTTACAGATGTTTTATGTATTATTCACAAATTTACAAGACAAACTGGGAAAACGATTTATTATACTGTCATTTTACAGGGAAAACGATTATTTCTGTGGCTCCAGCTGACAGAAAATGTCCTGGATTTTGCTTTATGTGTGTGTGTACTGGCATGTCCACTCTTCACTGATCAAGGCGTGCCAGTTCAGGTCTCTTAAAGAATCGTTCAGTCTAAGGTTCTTTAAATAGAAGTATTTATTAGCTCTTAGAGAACTTTCTGTGTCTGTTGAAGCCGGTTCTTTATAAAGCAAACACAGATTCCTCTGTGACATGGTTTGGGAGTGGGGAAGGTGTCAGAATGAAATGACACTTGACATGTTGTACAGATGACCAGCGCTCATGCACTTGTGTTGAGCGAGAGATTCAACACACTTCAGTGTCCTTCCGACTCTAAACGCTGCTGAGGATCATCCCGTGTGGATCTGATGGCGATGTGAGAGGTCACTGTACTGCTGCACGTCTGTATAGTGTTGGGTGAAGTCTTATCATCAAACATATTCACAGATGACACATTCGGACGGCTGTGAACACTACGGTTGGGTATTGGTTGAATTTCATCGATTCCGATTCTTAGCGATTCCCAGTTTCGATTCCACAGTTGAAGTAAAACATTTAGATATCAACCTGTATGGTCATTTAGCCTGGTTTGAAAAACATATATATTTATGAGCATCATTTTGTGTGTATATAGATATGAAAAGTTTGGTTCCAAAATGAGATAACTCATACATTTTTTTTTATTGTGCATTCCAATTAATATCAATCATGCTGCAGTTGGTTTGTTTTGATCTGAGCCATAATAACTAAAAAAATACAGCTAACTAACACAATAAAAACATGTTAACATAATAATAAACATATCTTCATCGATTTATAAAAATTTGTATTACAATAGTTTAACTACATCATGGTTAAACTATAATGAAACTATGGTCAATTTGTGGTTCCTGTGCTTTATTTGAACACATTTCTGAAAATATGCACACAGGAATTGATAAGAGGAATTTACATTTTTATTTTAAGGATCCGATTTCCGTTCCGAATTGGAATAGATTTGGATTCCCAACCCTAGTGAACACACACACACTCACACACACACACACACACACGCACTCTCACACACACACGCACACACACACACACACTCACACACACCTCAGGACACCTGTGGGCGGTTAGATAACTGTGAGCGTATAAATCTCTGTCATGATGCCTCGATCCATTTTCATTGACAGCGTGGTGACGTTTGTAAATGTGTGTTTGTAGTTTGGGAAAAGCTCTTAGTTTTAAGATCTCTCCAGCGCCGGAGCCATTATGAGCTCAACATGATGAATAATACCACTGAGAATATGCCTTATCCATCTTCCCTGAGGAAAGTGATTTACATCCGCTCTTTCTGTTTTCAAGAGCATAAAACTGTCGGGATGAAGGATAATGTGCTTATGCCAGGGGATGAAAACTGAGTGTTTTGTGTCAGGTAAGCGTTCTGGTGCCTTTAGAAGCGTTAACTATTGTTCAGCTGAGCTGTATTTCTGCTCATCAGGGGTTTGTGTGAGAGAGAGAGAGAGAGAGAGAGAGAGAGATGGTAATAATGTCTGGATTAGATTCCTCTGTGTCTCAGCCGCTCTCTGGAGAAACAGTCTGATGTACATCATAAGTGATGGATTTGGAGCAGCTGATGTAGGCAGAAAGTCAAACTCCAGATATCATCTGAAAGAACATAAGCATCTCCACTATCAGTTGTTTTCAATATAAAGTGCCGCAGGGATGACGTATTTTTGTAGGCCAGCCTGAAAGCGCCGCACTGGTCCTCTCCTCCTGTTAACTGTCGGAGCCCTTCTTGAGGCGGCACATGAAAACGCATGCTGGAACTAAAATGGCCGTAACTCATGAATTTTTTGGAATACAGACTTACGATTGGTCACGTTTGAAAAAAGAAAAGTAGCTGATTATTGCCAAAAAAATCACACACACACACATTTTTTTTTAGGTATGTTTGTTAAGTTTAATGTACAAAATTTATAAATAAGTATCTGCTTTTCTTTGATTAAAAAATACATAAAAAAATACGGATTGCAAAAGGATAACAAAAAATCAAAGCACACTCTTTATAAAAAAGAATCAATTTCTCTCCCTACATAAATGATTTTAAAAAACACCAAAGAATTCTGTATTCTAGAGTCTTAGACCTATCCAATGAAATATAGTTTGTCATGATTCGATTAGAAATGACATGCACAATATTGACGCAAACTTAGATGTTCCGTATATGGAACGGGTGACAGTAAACACTACAAGCTAATTAAATTAAGTAAACATACATTTTTCCACCGACGGCGAGAATAAGATCTATGATTAACATGGTAAGGTTTATGACACGTACACGTTTGGTCTATTACGATCATCTTTATAAACGAACATAATATTTGCTAGTTTTGAATCCTAAATACAATCACCAGAAATAAAACGCTAACATGAAGCTATAAACAGACTTCGATGACTCGATATCAACGTCACCACCAGCAAACCTCCCACAACTCTTTCAAACTTGATTAAAAACATGTTCCCTGTTTAACATCCCCGTTTTAAGACACAATAACGCTTTAAAACATCACGAGCGGGTAAAAGCTGGTGTGTTTTATGTCCTAGATTAACCTGTGAAAATGCTTAGAAGTTTTGTGAAGCACGGACCTTA
Organism: Triplophysa siluroides; assembly: GCA_006030095.1. Lineage (NCBI taxonomy): Eukaryota > Metazoa > Chordata > Actinopteri > Cypriniformes > Nemacheilidae > Triplophysa > Triplophysa siluroides. The sequence continues at coordinate 161,557 of VCII01000373.1, forward strand.
ATTCAGGCGATTTAGTAAAAAACCCATTGACTTTGAGCGATGGCACCAGAGGTGCTCACATCCTAACTTCTGAAAACTAAAAGCTTCTGAAGCTAAAACTGAGCTCTGGGTTTAACCCCTCAACCCTGCCGTACTCCATTAGCGTGATGCTAAGCTAACGATGTGATGCTAAAGAGCCTGCAGGGCAGGTCAGCTGTCTCGACTCACATGGGAGTGAGCAATCATTATTTGACATTACTTTTACCTGAAATCATGCTAAATGTACTACCCGGAAAAAAAAAGAACCAAACGTTAAGAAATATCTGATTTAGTTTTGTCTTATTTCTAATTATTTGGAGACTTCTTGATAATCCTTTGAATGTTTGAAGCGGTCCCCTGGTTGAGAAACACACATAGCCTATAAGACGCAATGACTTTATGAGTGAGTTTGAGGATGAACACCAATAGATTCTTAATGAAACTCCACTAACGCTGGGTTTCAGAGTGTCCGATGAAAATAAACATGGGCAAATCACAAACGCATGATCTATGACATATATAAAACACAGATTGGATAAGGACCAAGTAGCGAGGAAGGCGGGACGAGAGCCGTCAGACAAGGAGGCGGAGCCGGTGGCGTGAGTGATAATGGGTATCAGCTGTGCGCGCACCGGCTCCGCATTTCTGCCGGAGGAGATCGGGAGCATAAGAGGACGAACGGCAGAGTATACGAGGAGAGAGGACCGGGCCCGGACACTTTATGTTCTTATAGCCTGCAGTCGACCGTGAGGTGGCTGCCGGCCTTTTACTTCCGTGTTATTGTTTGTTTGTTTTGATGAAAGTTTGTTTGATTGTTGGCCGGTTCCCGCCGCCTTCCTTCCCTACTTTGAACTGTATTACAATGGTTGATTTGAATAATGTATGAAATAAAAGTATTTATGATCAATGATTTTCTCTCACCGATCACACACTAGTGTATCATATCAGCAGTGAAACTCGTCTGTAAAGTCACATTAATGGACATGTTAAATGAATGAAGACGTCACATGACCTCTTGATCTCAGCCTAATAGCACTATGCTTATCACATTGACCCGATCACACACGCACACAGTAGATGGTTTGTTGTCTAGATCTACACATCATCGTCATCATCATACACAGAGATCTTCATGTTGCACAGATGACGTCTACATTTATTTACTCACCATCACGTGAATGACATGTGCTGTGATGAGATGACATGTCTTCTCTCTGGTTTTCCTGTGGGAACTGGTTTTAGTGGACAGCTGAAGAACAGGTTGTGGTTTTGTCAGGTGAATCAAATGGAGATGATTTGTTTACATTTACACTGAATATCTCAATGCTTGATAGGAATATTTAAAATAATGACAGGTTTTATGTTACGTCTGATGTTTACAAGTCTGACAGGACGACTTTCACTCATGACTCAAGTCAAATGTAGTTGAGATGTCTGGAGGCGTTGTGTAGCTCTGCACATGCGTGAGTGACCATCATTATACCTGCATATATAATGCACCATATACATGAATATATGCAGCAGATGATTCCACGCTAAGGGAACACTGTATCCCACAATGCAATGCTCGTTCTTCATCAATGAACCAAGGCATCATTTTTACATGCTCGCTGAATAAACCATTCGTGTGAATGTAGTGTAGTGTACAGCAGTCTGTAAAGCCCATGCTGTCATTTAGTCTTCAAACAGTGCTTCTCATCATCATCATCATCACGATTCACACTTCATGTGGACTGAGATGAATGAATGTTGTTATAATGTCTGTCTGAGGTAAATCCTCCTCAGGATCAATCATTTGAAACTGTCTTCTGCTTTCTCTCACCGTTTCTACTCGACCATTTCAATGCTCAGAATGAGAACGGCTGAAGTCACTTCATCCCTTTACGAAAGACAAACCAAGCAGCAAATGAATGTAAGCACACATCACTATAATAGTGCATTATTGGTACATCACTATGGACCGTTTCATCGCCTGACCTCCAGTTAACCTGCGGTTTGTGTTTATATTTTATTTCATTTTTGTTCATATTCATTTGTATTATTATTTTTTTGCATAGTAATTGTATGATATAAACAATTTGTTGAAGGGGTTCTGTAGTTCGGTGTCATTTAAAGAAACAGTACGGTACACTGACATCTAGCGGTTGAGCTTGGTCTAAAGTTACAATATTGGAGTGACGAGTTTAGCCAAGTAAGGCTTCTTCTCGGTTTCTTTTGAGTGTTATAAGTAATCTATGGTTTGTCAATGTGTACCGGGAGTTCAGTTGGGGTCACAAAAGTGCGCATGCGCAGTAAGGTTGGTTGATGTGGTTAAGATGAAAGCTTCTATTATTGGAGATGTTGATCTGGGAGTGTGTGTGATGTAGGCTGTATTGTGTTTGTGCTCCTGGACTGAATGGAATAAGAGAGCAGGTCATTGTGTGCTTCATGAATACAACCCGACTGGAAAAGATTCGTAGCATGACTCAAATGAATGCAGAAAACTGACTGTAGTCTGAAGAAGGAATGAATTGTTTATTTGACACACACATCCTGCTGAGTGTGTTGTTGTTGTGTAGTGTATAGATGTTCTCTCAGCAGTCCTGTACTTTATGGGGCTGTTCACTGGACCCTCAGGTTTAGATTTCTCTCTGGCTCAGATCTCTCCTTCAGGGTCAATAATAGAAGACGTTCATCATTTGACCCGCCATTTCATATCTTCCATCCTCCCTCTCTCTTCATCGCAGTATCTCATCTATTAGATCAACAGAATTACCCAGCCCAAATCTCATCCGTCTGAATTCATTAGTCCTCATTCAAATGAAAGATGAATACTTGATTCTTGCTGTCTGCCGACACGACGGAGATCAAGGCCAATCCCAGCGAATACATGAATACTGAATGAGAGAAGGCACTGAGGTGTGTGTGTGTCGAGCCGGCGTTCTGCGGCATGTCAGACAGCGTCCAGGTCAGACACACAGATAGTGTCCTGACCCACCGACAGCATGTATTGAGAGCCCTCCGCGTGCTCCTCCGTCCGTCCGTCTGTCTGGACCATCAGCTCATATTGTGTGTTTGTGAAGCGCTCCTGAGGGACAGACGGATGTCTTCAGTCCAGAGCTTCAGCACACACACACACGGTCACCGGCTCATATTCCTCCGGACGACATCTGTTCATGTGCAATGACATGAAGGAAACATCTAGACCGAAATCAAAGATAAATAACATGAACCAGCAGTGACTGTGTGTTAAAATGGCTACAGCTCATACAGGTGCTCCTGCGTCTTCTGCCTGTAAAACATCCTCTGAAAGACTTCGTGAATCATTGACATGGAACCTTCAAGCGGTGTAATGCAGTTCTAACACTCAATGATTAGAAGCATGATGAGAAAGAGTGAAATCCTGCTGGTCTGTGCTGTGTCCCAGTGAAGTTCACAATTACAATTCCCATTTTTTCATGAAATATCGCTGCGTTTATTGTAAATAGCTTATCAATGTGGGTCATTCTCTCTTTAACGTTCCTTCATAATCTTCAGTTCAAATCTGAAACTGTCCTGTAGTGACTATCAGTCTAAAATGTTGTATGTTAGATGGCTTGAGCGAGGCAGAGAACTCCGTAGACTCCAATGGAACAGTTTTTTCACAGCAGTGGCGGCTCATGGAGGCTCTCAATAGTTCCCGGAAGTTACTAGTAACGTATGGAGCTGCGACTAAACTGATTGATTGTGACGAACTTTTAACCCAGACGTAAGTCGTTTAATGGATAATAAAATGAAAGAAATAAAGCTTTAAAGAGAAAACATAAATTCCTGGAACTATCTGAAGGCTCCATGAATCCGGAGTCCGGAGGAAACAACAACCAACAGAATATTTACAAGTCATTTAAAATGTTAACTGAATATCTTGAAGACTCTATATTCAGACTCTATCTGGCGTGTGATGCTGGTCATTCTGGGATTTCAGTGAATGTGCTGCATTATGGAGAATATATTCAGAATTTCTGTCCCACTTTCAGGGGTCACAGGTACATCAGCTTGCGCGCTAGCACCCCGAGGTCTCTTTATTCTGCTGTGGCTATGGAAATGAGACTGGGACACTTCGTTTTATTCTGTCCTGAGCCTCTGGCTTTGAGACGCAGTGGACCTTCTTTTCCTGTCTGCTCTTCCTCGTCCTGATAAGAATACTAGAGCAGAACTCCAAGCACCTGACAGACATCATCTCCTCTCAGCCGTCATCATGTGAAACATACAAACCAACAGCAGAAGTAAGAGAACATTACATTGTGTCTGACAGTCTTTAATAAAGCTTTTAGAAACACACAAGTCATTACAGGCTCGAGAATAACACGCATGTACACATCTGCGAGATGGGATCGATTGAACTGCGATACATGACAGATATGGATGAAAATAAAGAGGCTGCTGAAATACAAGCGGTTTCAGGGCCACAGATACACACGACTCATTATGAAGACTAGAAGAATAAAGAAGCAGCGCTGTGCATTCAGAAAACTACATTTGGAAAAATGAAACGCATCATTCTTATTAAAACTGAAGGTGTGTGGACATACATGACTCTCTCTGAACATGTGTGATCACATTACACCATTTGTCTTTTACCTTTAGATTTCATCATTTTCTCTGCAATCTCATCATCTCTCTCTCTCTCTCTCTCTCTCTCCTCTCTCTTGATCTCAACAACCTGCCATAGATTTGACTGCTCTTCCTTTATTGTTTAATGTTCTCTCATCATCTCTCATCATCTCTCTCTCTCTCTCTCTCTCTCTCTCTCTCTCTCTCTCTCTCTCTCTCTCTCTCTCGCTCTGGTAACATCATAACCCCCGTCTCCCTCTCGAGCACACCGTCAGTGTTGGTGTAGCAGACACAGAAGGTGTTTGTGGTTCATGCAGATGTGCGCTGTGTCAGAAGACGATGGAGAACGTTGGAGCTCAGCCTCAGAAACACAGTATGTACCACAGATTTCATTGCTCAGTTTGTGCTGGTGCTCTTCTCTCGTGTCTCTTCACTTTTAATGAGTGAACTTCACATGTGACTGTGGATGTGGACGTCTGACGTGAGGCTTGTGACCTGCGGGGAAGTTTTCAAACTCTGTGTTATATATCATCCGTGTGTGTGTGTGTGTGTCTTGAAATGTAGTTCATCTCTGACCGCCAGCAAACATTTTACTCAGCACAAACGCTGGGATGCTGCGATATCTACTGGTAGATTTTATGACTCGGTCAGTGCTGTAGCTCCAGAAAATCCATCATTTGAGGAAAAGAGACAATCAGTGGATCTGAGATCAAACCCATGTTGAGGTGTGTGAAGTAATCATTTTCTGCTTGAATCGATGGTTTGAGAAGTGTGTAAATATGTTCACAGTTGGTCTGTTGTTGCGTGCAGGTGTTTGCAGTTGAAGTCAGTCTTGGCATTTGGGATGTCGGTTGCTATGGCATTACCAGATTCCTTCACGTTTCAGGGTTCTATGATGATAAACGCTGCAAGATGTTTCAGACATTGAGCGTTATTCATAAAAGCCATCGCTCATCCACTCAGTGTGCTAGAAAACACTTCACACGTTATTAAAATCGAATGTAACATCTGCAAACAGCGGCTGGAGGCTTCTGTCCTCTACATGCTTGCGTAACGTTTCAGCTCCAGTTGTCTAATGAGCGTTTACCTGTGTTCACTTCTGTTCATATCGTGCTTGTTTGATGCTAGAATTGGCTGAAGTTGAGCAAAAGCAGCATGGATGAATTTTACATTTACACTTGTGTTCAGTGTGCCTTCATTCAGGGCGTGAGAATGTTCTCTGGGACCGTACCGTATATTCAGACCCATTGACACAGACTCATGTTGTTCTAAAGGTCCGTTCAGCACATGAGAGTCTATATAACAGAATGTTGTTCTTTTGTCAGACGATTAAAACAGTAATGATGATAGTAATGAATAATGAGAACTGAAACAAGTACTGCAGTTTCCTATCTTGTTAAATTGGAACACGAGGTGCGCAGAGCAAAAGATCAGCCTGTTTTTCAGTTGTTCTCATTTGTGCTTCATGCAATAAAGACTTCAAAGAGGTGTTGAAGATGATGGCGTGTGACGTGTGAATGATGGTGCTGTGATTTTAAGCTCATATGGTTTGCCATATAGAAAACTTTGCCTCTGAATCCTAAAACACACAGGATGAGTGTTGACAGTCAGCGTTTGATGCTGCGGCGCTTTATTGTTATTGCACTGGCAAAGATTTGCATTATTAATAATTCACAGCGTTACAGCCCCACTGTTACATGAGCGCTGCTCTTATGAGAAGCTGTAAAAACTACAATATGATGGTTTCAGCACCGCGGCCGCCGGACAGCTCCACGTGACCAAAGCATCACGCGTCACGTATGAAGTCTGAGCTGTGACACAACACTGACCCGTGCTGCTCATAGCATGTGCTGTGGTCTCATTCTATCTTCTGGTGTGACATCATTAAAGTTCTCACTGAACAGGAATGATCCTCCGTGAGCTGAGTGGAGACGTGCTGGTACTTTCAGATAAAACACACCCGTACACGAGTTATCACCTGAGATCCACTCACAACACCTGAGAGACCCTCAGTAATGCCCTAGAAACCATCCGGAACACCCTAGCAACACGCCAAAACCCGCTCGGAACATCTTAGCAACCGCATAGTAATGGCTTAGCAACCCCCACAACAGCATTGCATTGCAGATAGTATGGAGTATGTGTTAAAGCATGTTCACGTGTCACTCGCGTCTTGACTTCTGTGATGTACAGGAAACTCTTTCTTGTGTTTCATGAGGAGGGTTTAATGAAGTCTGTGAGGTTATCTCAAGCATTACGCTGCTCGTCGTGTTTTGCGTGTCCGTTGTAGGATTATCATCTGCTGATCTTTCATTCTATGGTGTTGTGTTTGTCTGCAGGCATGAGGGTTTCATACTGCTGTCTGCGTTACATCATGAAAAAAATGCCATCCGGTCAGACTTATGTCAGTTTAGGGAATGTTTTTATTCAGTACATTCATTTGTGTCTGTCTGGTGAGGATATTGTGTTTTACATGAATCTGTTTAGCTGTGTTATCATTCAGCACACCCCCAGCTCAAAACCTGTTTCTGCGTTAACCAGCGTGCGTGTCATTGGGAAAATTGCTGGTGTGGTCCAGTCATATCTGTTGGTGTTGTGTGTACAGAAGCAGTTTAATGAATAAAAGTGTTGTATGAGAGATTTCTCCCCGGTGTCGCATGATTATACACCGGATGAATATCAGCCAGGCAGTTTAACATGCTTCACACACTCTTTTCATTTGAAGCAACACTTTTACTGGAACAGTTAAGAGCAGCCAGTTTGTTATCCAGTGTGTGTGCATGCGTGTGTGTGTGCGTGTGTGTGTGCGCGTGTGTGCGTGTACGTGTGTGTGCATGCGTGTGTGCGTGCGTGCGTGTGTGTGTGGTGTGGCGTGTTGTGTGCGTGTGTGTGCCGTGTGTGTGTGTGCGTGTGTGTGCGTGTGGTGGTGTGTGTGTGTGCATGCGTGTGCGCGCGTGTGTGTGTGTGGTGTGTGTGTGCATGCGTGTGTGTGTGTGCGTGTGTGTGTGCGCGTGTGTGTGCGTGTGTGCGTGCGTGCGACATCATTCATTATCTCTCCCATTATCTTTTACACCTGTGGGGTGTTTGTAGTGCAGGAATGATAAGATGTTTGATTCTGTATCTGACACGGTCTGACCTCAAGCATTTAGCAGAATGAAACAACGTCAGGAAAACTTTAGAAATGTCAAGCAGATTTGATTAATGACAGGTTTCTTGTGTTGATGCACAACATCTCATTCCTCATAAATTCACCAGTCATCTTAAACAGTTCATCTCAGACACCACCATATTCAATTAACGCTGACTGAGATCAGTCAATACATTTATTTTTCATGAGCTGTTTCTAAAGCTGGGCCTAATAACATCTTAAAGTGCATCTTGGTCTCTCTCTCTCTGTGTGTGTGTTGAGAGTATGGAAAGGTTGAGGTCTGACGTGACACAGAAAGGTCAGTGAGCTCTTTGACTGAACATCAGTGAGGACTGAAGATGGAGTGAGTGTTTAGATCCAGAGCTGAGATGCTCATACGGGTTAACACCTGACAGATAAAACACATCAGAAATAAACGATACTCATGTTTAGACTGTCGCTTCCAAAACACACAGTGACCTGATGTAGAAATGCTGAGGGGAATATCTTCCATACACACTTATAAGAGATTCACTCATGACTGTGAACGAACAGTACACACACAGTTTAACGCTGACATCTATTGTTAAATTGGACATAAGTCCTCTTGAGCTCTAAGATAACTCTCTAAACATCACATAAATGCATCACACCAATAGTCCAAAAGTCTTGTGATGTCTCTTGAAGTCAGACGACAGCTCTGTGTTTCAGATGACATCAGTTCACTCAACAGTACAGATGATGACACATCTCTCAGAGCGCTTGTGTTCCCCTCACATCTACATGCGCTATAACATCAACATCAACGCAGCTAAATCAAGACTACGGTTGTGCTAACACACAGTCCATGAAACAATTCTCCATTTTCTCATCTATAAACTCATTCTCAGAACAATACCTCACACAAAAACCTCCTCGTTTGGCAAAGGTTGAAGCATGTTCTCATTCAGAAAACACAAACACATCATGAACTGAAGTCGAGATGTAAACTCAAATAGCACACATGTATCCATCAGTAAACATTCAGTAGAGAAACTAATGACACACCATCAGAATCTCAGGATCATATCAACAGCTCATCTACAGGTTTTATACTACAGTAAACATACAGTAGAATGACACTACACACTGTACATTAGAGACACGTCCCGGTTCTGTCTCCAGGGAGCATTAGCACGTATACACACTCACACTTGTGATGGTCAAGTTTACACATTTGTATTTGTAGCCTTCTGTGTTTTGCAGAACTCAGAGACGATGAATTCAGTGAATCTGCTTTAGTTCACTGCAGAGGATGCCAGTTGGTTATTGCCTGCTACTGACCCACGGCTTCACTGTACTGTTTCCTTTATCTGCTCTGTAAGTGGCTTCGGATAAAAGCATCTGCTAAACGCCTGGATGTTAATGTTCTTGGTGCAGTTGTGTTCTGTATTAAGTGTTGCATGACCAGCTCATATTGTTCTTTGCTTTTGGACTTTTCTTGTCTTGTAAGATCATCTACTTTCATCTAAGATTACTTTACAGTACGTGTAATGTTTTTATGTATTTTTCCCTAAAGCTATTTGTTGCATTTTGCTCTGTCTGCACTCTATATGTTGTATATTGTATTAAAGTAATAAGCCGTGTGAAGCAGTGGGTTACAGTGTATTATATAACAGGTAAGGGTGTTGTGGCACGATGTGAAGTGGAGTCATTAAACCCCTCAGCTGTTATATAATACACTGTAACCCACTGCTTCACAGGGCTTATTGCTTTTATAAAACTAAATGTGTAGCAAGGTTTCATAATGTAAAGTACATAAAGTGATATTTAGGCTGTGTGGTGCGGTCAGTCGTTATAAATGGGGTATTTTATAACGGCTTAGAACTCGGCTCAGCCAATCAGAATAAAGCACCAGAACGGACCGTTTACAAGGTGTGGTGTGAGTGGTTTTGAGGGCTTGTGTGTCATGTCTGGGGCTTTTTCAGAAAGTTTGAATGGTTTTGACCTGAAAATAGGATGCTGAGGGAATTGGGTGAGAAGTTATGGATATGTGTTCAGAGTAGAAAAATGTGGCATCATTTCAAGAAATACTTGAACAAACTTTAAAGGTACAGTTTGTAAGAATTTTGCAGTAAACTATCCAAAAACCACTAGGCCACTGTTATTTATTTTTTCAGCTGAGTACTTACAATATCTCAAATGTTTCCAACTGCTTTTTAATCCTGAGAAAGTCTCCATTCTAAGCAGTGGACGGGGCCGTTTAGTCGCCTGTCGATGGCGTCATATCCGCGTGACCCTTTGTTAGCGCCTTTACTGACGCAGCAACCGCGTGACACTGTTGTAGACAGATGCGGAAGAAGTTTGCACCGTCGGTCCATCTAGCATTATAGCAAATGATGTGGGCGTTCAAAATAACTTTTACTAGGATTGATTTGAACACTTAAAACTGCGTATTGTTTTCACACCATCGCACTGGACAATTACTGTAACATCCATGACTAACAATTTAGTTTTCAACCGAATTCATTAATGATTTCATCAAACGCAACGTTTATAAAACTTTATTACTTTACCTCTTCCGCTAACATGATGTCTCGTTCCCGTGTGACTGATGTATCAGCGGTACCATCAGCGGTGGAGTTGAAGACAATATATCCCATCATTCCACGCTTCTACACAGCGTCATCAAGCTACGCCACTGTTGTTGTTTTGATCGTGTGCCCTCTAGCGACGATTTCTACAAACTTTACCTTTAAAGGGCTAGTTCACTCAAAGATGAAAATTCTGTCATCATTTACACACCATATATACAGTATATATATATAAATGTATTTGTTCTGTTAAACACAATGGAAGATATTTGTAAGATTGTTAGTCATTTTCAGTTCTGTGACATCACACTGTACACTACCATAGTAGGAAAAAAACATTGTGTATTTTTTTTTCTGTTGAACACAAAGTGAGATATTTTAAGTGAACACAAACAGTTCTGGGGACCTTTGACTACCATTGAACTGTTCCTGCTATGGCAGTCAATGATGTCACAGAATTGAAAATTGACATTGACATTCTTCTAAATATCTTTCTCTGTGTTCCTCAGAATAAAGTCATTTATACAGGTATGAAATGACAAATGATGACAGAATTTTCATTTTTAGGTGAACTATCACTATCAAGACGAACATAAGAGGGAGAGAGAGAGAGAGGGGAGAAGTAAACTAGAGTGTGATAACTGGATTAATACACAGCTCACAGTGAATCAATGTTGACATTGTGTTCCTGCCGTACAGAATCTAGACTACTGTCATCTGTGAACATTCAGTCCTCCAATGAAGTTTCCAAGTCAATCTGCTGAACAGACACGTTTAGTCATGTACAACACTACTGAAGGATCTACTATACAGATGACAGCATTCTTCATGTGTGCTTGTCATTTTGTCTGGCTTTAGCTTACACATTTGAAAGTGTTTCTTCAAGCCTGCTTCCAGAAACCTGTTCACAGCTGAAATTGACTTCTGTATTGATATCATTTCACATTCTCACACTTGTGTTTTTCCACTGTAGATTGTCTCAGATAAATCAACCGCTCTCCACTGAAAAAACAATCCTCCATGTCTTTTTAGTGAATATTGAATGAAGCACCATACACCACATCCATCCATCATACATACGACTGCAGGGGCTTCATAAAGGTCTTGTGAAGTGAACCCATGGGTTTGTGTAACAACCGTTTTCATATTTTAATCTTATTAACATTGACTTCCCCATGACTCACGAGAGAGTATGCTTCAATAGTGTATGGTTTCTTACTGTGCACTTACATAATTCTGCCTCATTAATACTCAACATCTGCGTGTCTCTAGATCTCCATCATCATTGTAAAATCACAGGATGAGAGGTTGACGCTCTGCTGAGAAGTTGAGAGGAATTCTTGTGATGTTGTGTGAAGATGAGTGAGTGTAATGTGTTTGTTTGAGGTGTTTTCTCCCGGATCTCATGACCTCTCTCTCGTCTCATTCTTCTGCCGTTCTCAAAGCTTCTCTGGGTTATTGACTGAGGATTCAAGACACCCTAGCCAATTCTGTGCTGAAATGAAGCCGCTTTTCTCTCCCTGTGGCAGCGCTAACAAGTTCTTGAATAACACCTCCTGAAATGACAAACGTTCAGCTGAAATATTACTCGCTGGACTATCCTGTCGCCCGCGGTCAGAATCTTGTGTTTTGTGTATTAATGTGTAGCTCATAAGCAGTGAATATTGCACATGACTCCTGCTTCATATTTACTGTAAGTGCCAGTCAGGACATAATAGCAATAAATGCTGTCTTGTGATGATCTTCTTTTGTCAGAACACTGAACGCCCTCACAAACACCTCAAAGTCATCACAATACACTCACAACATCTTAGTTATCACACACAGTAATAATGTCCTGGCAACTAAACAAAATTATACATCAGTTCTCTCTGGTTCTCGAACCTGATTGGCTGATAGCCGTGAGATATTCCACCAGGATCGTCACGGGAACTGACCGTTGAACCGCTTCACTGACTGTTTGTATCACTCCGCCACTAAACTAACTGGGACTATACTGTCCTCGCAACTGCTACTCTGAAGAAGTTAGATTGCTAGCAACAAACACACGAAGCAGTTTATCCTTTCCAGAATGTTCACTTCTGTGAAGCTTTCTCTCTTTTTTTTGAAAAACTGACATACAAGATACGAGATGACTAACTGCACATCCATTGGTTTGGTTTAGCCTGCATATGAACGTGTGCACTGCGGTCTGCACATGGGTGTACATGTGATGCGATAGGACTTTCTTTCATTATCATTATATCCATCACAGTTTAACTTCCAAGAATTAATATTATGTTAACACATCATATGAACGCTTACAGATAGTAAATAAACTTACAGGCATATCTTTCTCCAAGCAAAGTTTGTTCGCGTTGTGAAGCGAAACTAGACTACTACTGTACGATGAATGAGATCTAAATCTCAACACTGCACAAACTTCAATACTGGGAAATGGCCACTAGGTGGCGTACAAACACCATGATCTTGGGACGTTGTCAGTGTTGGCGGTGTCTCTAGTAATTTATTCACAGCGCTCTGAACTCATCGTTTAAAAATACTACAGCGCGGGACACGAGGGTCTCCATCAAGATCATAGAAACGGGATTAACACATTCTCGGTGAGCTGCCTTAGTCTCTCTCAGCACAGCGCACATTTAAAAGAGGGGATTGTTTGGACTTCGTAGCGGAGGTTTAACTGTTATGCTGGGCTTGGATTCGTGGCGGAAGAAAGTAGTTCCCCATTTCCTTTAAAACCGGAGGGGTTTACAGACACTGCGACGTTGTTTCTGGTTTATATACACGCGTGTGCCGTCGAACTGATGTATTAATGCAATATATCTCTCGTAGTCGTGTATGTAGTGTTGTTATATCTGCATGGCTGTGATTTCCTCCGGCCTCGCGCCTCTGGCCTAATCACAGCCATGAAGATATAAGAACACTACGTACACTCCTACGTGAGCGATATTGCTTTAACAACACTCAGAAATCACTGGAACTGCATAGCAACACCCCGGCGACCACCCATAACAGCTCAGATATATGACAAACAAAACAAAACCTGTTTTTGTGACCTTACGATATTATCATGAAAGTGACTTTTGTTTGATCACTAGAGAGAATTAACTGCGTGAGTGTGTGCGTGTACTTGTACGTCTATCTTTATGAGGACCAGTTTGAGTTTTAGACCAGCGGAGTGAGGACTAAGAGTAAAGTGAGGACATTTTGTCCGTCCTCACCTTCTGAGACCCTCTCTCTCTCTCTCTCTCTCTCTCTCTCTCTCTCTCTCTCTCTCTCTCTCTCTCTCTCTCTCTCTTCTCTCTCTCATCTCTCTCTCTCTGTGTCTCTCTCTCTCTCTTGCATGGGTTTGTTTGTGGTCTCTCAGGAGAGAGCTTTGAACATTGAGACAGAAGTGTGTATTTTGGAGATGGCTGATGAATAAATCACATCTCCAGCAGAACTTCAGGCCTGTATGAATGCTTCACATTCAGTATTGAATAGTGAGAGAGTGAACGCACACTGGTGTAGATGTTTAACACGTATGTACACAATGAACACAAACATCATTCAGACACGGGATGTTTTTAATGTGTTGGGGTGGGTGTGGGTCAGGTTTTATTAGCAGTGCACAATATTAATAATGAAGCTGATGGAAAGGTTAGTCAATAGAGGGATTTAAAGACATCAATCCCTTCAGTGTTGTTTTAACACGAGGATCTTCTACAGATCCATCTGCTGACTCCTACATGAGGCGTTTCTCTTTCATTTAATGGCATTGGCACATGACTGTTCTTCTGTGAATATTCATCAATACATTATTAAAGCAAATAAAAACTGCACATCAGTTGCAGTCAATCCATGCATTCTGATGTGGAATATTACAATATTATCTCACCATCATTCCTCCGGTCAGTCTGTCTGGTGCTGTTGTGTGTAAAGAATAGTTGAAATGCTGCCGCCAACAAAAGCTTTGCAGGTCTTGTCCACACTAATAATTTTTGTTTGGAAATGTGTGTCTGTGTCTGTGTGTGTCTGTGTGTGTCTGTGTGTGTCTGTGTCTGTGTGTCTGTGTGTGTCTGTGCGTGTGTGTGTGTGTCTGTGTGTGTGGTTGTGTGTGTGTGTCTGTGTGTGTGTGTGTGTGTCTGTGTGTGTGTGTGGCCGTATCCTACACTTGAGTCGGCTGTCAGAATATAGTTATAATCTTTTTTCTGCATCTGCACCTTTAAGATATCTGTATGTAAATGACCTCTGTTGTGATTGGCTGAGCTCTTCACATGTAAAGATAAATAATAAGGTTTGGTCACAGTTTGCTGATCAGCTCTTGTATTGTGGAGATGTGGCGTTGTGATTCTCTCCTCTGGTTCTGATCACGTGTTTTCTGTCTGGTGGGGTTTTTATGGGGTCCTCCTCCTCTCTCTGTGTCCATCTCCTCTAAATAAGGCTGAAATTGCAGTGAGCGTGTGGTTTTCTGTGTTGGTCTTCTCTCTGGAGAACAGAGCGGCCCAAGACTCACACTCTTTCTCTTTATTTCTGCCTCTCTCCATCACCGCCGGTTCTCCTGCAATCACCCTTCCTAAGCTACTGTAGAAATCCTGCTTTCTCACCATCATACATCCATACTTGACCAGTGCAAGATTATGAGCATTGCTTAAGAACCAGGACTGGAGTGTTAAATCTGTCTTTATCAGTTTAAAAAACGGACATGAATCCTGCAATGATCAGATTTCACTGTATTCTCCTCTCTTCACAAGACAGAAATGATCACATTAAAGCGCCACGAAACCTAAGCGCTATTTTTGCCTTCTGGGTTTAAAATCCTCACCTGGCCAACGTCAAAGGATGTGATGTGGCGATGTGCTATAGTACATCGATGAGGCGTCGGTGTCTCATTATAATTCACGAGACTGTGTTTACTTGACCAATGAGAAGACATTTCTCCTAACTATTCATGACAGTGCCTTGTGATTGGAGCGCCCGTCTCCCGTGCCGGAACCTTCGCCGGTTTTTAACGGCTCTTCTCACAGCGTTCATACCCATTTTATTGCATTGTTCAAAAACGACAGTGAGATGGAATGTAGCTGAAAGGGAGGTTTGGTGACGCTTTAAATCAAATCTAATATGTTTTGTAAGAATAGTTTACACAAGGCACACAGGAGACCTTAGCCATCATCCTCAGTTTAAATAGTGTTTGATCAAAGACCGTTTACTGTTACAAAGACTTTAGTCGTGTCACTCGGCGGCCATGTTTGAACGCCTCCGAGCAGTTATTTAAGTCCACAGTCCTTTCTAGTTGAATGGGGTAAGGCAGATATTTATAATACCGCTGGCAAAAAACACAATTAAACAGCATATTTTCCGATCAATAGTTAAACATGGCATGAACTGTATTATAACTTTGGTTTGCTAAACTTAAATTGGGCTAAAGATCCCCTTTTTCTATATTAATATCTTTGGTTTGATGTTAGCATGTTGCTAAGCTAACAGCACACATATTATTGTGTAGCATGGATTGTTCTTTTCTATCGAATGAACTAAACATCCTTTTAAAGTCAACAAATGTTCTAGCATTGTCCGTCATCCTGGGTGTTTTTTCGTGATGTATTATGGGATATGAACCAGAGAAGGCGTCCATAAAGTGAGCAGTTTATATGTCATTTCTTCCCGTCTGCATTTCTCTGTGTGTGAACTGGAATACACATTAATGTGAAGATGAATACAGGTAATACAAGCCAACGGCCCCGAAATCTCATTTACACTTTATTGAGATGTCATCTAATCTGCTGTACCAACTGTAATGGAGCTTTAAATACTGTGTTCATACTGTATCACACGTCACACTGTAATCTCATTTCATTTCACACATAAAACAACCGTCTCACACACATTCAGGAATATCACTTCTAATTAATGAAATCTCATCTCAATATAATGTGAATATGAATCACAACAACAGATGAGATGAATACACACATCTCATAGAAAGGGTCTTGTGGACAGGATCTCACACACACTGTATGCGTGGCAAATGTTACACTTGATTAAGAGATTTTTTTTCTTCTGCTACTATTAATCTAGTCAGTTAAAGGTGCTAACTTTAGCCTGCTAGCACTGAAATTATAATCCCACCCTCTTTGCGATTCGCCGTCTAAAGCCCCGCCTCCTCCAAACACATAAATCCACGTAACGAATTTCAAACTAAATCCATAGATTCTTCTGGAAGCATGTACGTACCTGTCCAAAAGAAGGAGAGCAACCATGGTATGGTCTTTCAGACCCTTTGCCTGCCGGAGCTGTCTCCATCGAGTTAGAACTGAACCCATGTTAATTCCAGTTTTTCTTCTTTCATGAACCTGACGTTTTTACCCTACCTAACGTGGAAGGTCATGTAAACACATAAAACGCTTTTCTTTCCACTCGGCAGAGGTAGTTTTTTGCCCATTACTTCGATTTCGAGATGTAAAAATACAGCTTCTGACCGATTTCCTGTGGGATTTTTAATTAGTAGACGGACTATCGATGGTGACGTCACTGCAAGTGAGAAACCTGCAAAGTCTCAAATTTCCTTGTAAAGGCTGTCACGAATTCTCAGGAAAGAACCCAAATGCAGGCAGTGACGCGGATGAAGAGGTTAAACAGTAAGACTTTAATAACAATTCGAAAAGGCAAAACAAAACACCCACGATGGGGGAAAACTAGACAGAGGAAATAGTAAAGCATAAACACATAGGCTAACTAAGCTAGGGGAAACAAACACTCAATACAAACACTAGACTACACTTACTTGGAGATGAACACAGAGGATAAAACAAGACTAAGATCGTATCGCGTGAAACAAGGTCAAGGAACACGGCACAAGATACAATTCACCAAAACGTACCAGCACAGGACAATGAACACGAGGGTATAATATAGGGAGACAAACAAAGGATAATTAACAAGGGAACAGGTGTAGGGGATGAAACACTAAGGTAACAACGAGATGGCGGGAAACACAGACGAGACTCAGAGAGAGAGTATGACGATCCCTAAGGCCCAACCTCTCTCTCCACGTAAAACTTAAGGCTTTGTCATGGCTACGCCCCAAGGCCAAGAATAGGCAATACATAATGGCGGAACCATGACACAGGCGGTTTTCTGCGTAGCCGGTTTATTGATATGCATGTTAACACATGAAAACAGGTTTATTTTATAAGCTGATTTTTGATAGATATCCGTTTATTTTGTGCATGTTAACGCACTCATTGACACAGCGGACCTTGGCACAATGATGACGTATGATGTCTGTGTGAACAGGGTGCGCAGTGGAATGCAAAATACGTTGGCTGAAAATGTACACATGACCAGTCACAGCGTTCGACCAGAAGGTTTTGATTGGGTGAATGGTTTTTGGTCCTAGGCCTTTCAAAGACAATATATAATTATAAAAATATGATTTGACCACTATACTTCTTGATTGCTATCAGAATGTAAAGAGATTTCCAACCAGCATGACAAAAAACTTTTCTGGACAGCATCACCCATTGTGCCTTTAAATCATGCATGTGTTAAATCACTGAACGTCTCACCGGATCAGTTACTTCATCATTAGCGATCTTGTGTTTTTTAACAGTGTTAAACAGGGTTATGTGTGAGTGTGCTGAATGAGATGTATGATGATGTTATCTCTACACACCAACACGTGTCAATATAAAGATTCCCTGTAATCAAACGCCATGCTGAAATACTCGACACATTCTCCACACAGCTTCTTCAGGATATTGATTTCTACCCTAGGAAGTGTACTTCCCTCACCAGTCACAGAGCGCTGGTGTCTGTAGATAAGTCAATTCTCCTGGGGCTTAAATCTTTTAAATCGGTCATGTTTGGGCTTTCGGAACATATTACTGTCTGCCTTTAATCATTCTTCATCTGAACCCACCATAGCTGACAAAGTTCTACATGATTTCTGCATGATTTTCATTTACTGTTTACCTACAGTTTACGTCTGATCTAAAAAAGATGACTGCAAATAAAAATACTCTTCACAAATAAAATATGATTGTTCCTCTGTTATTGGAGTAATTCATTTGAAGGAAATGCGTAATGCGTGTGTTCGGTGATGTCTTCAGATAAACATAATGATATTATTACCGGAAACCCTTCAGTTATTAATGCCTTGCTTTCATTCAGACCTCATGTTAAATGTTTCAATAAGTGTGTGTGTGTATACAACACCTAATACTGTGAAATCATGAACGGTACTTTAGAGATTTCAACATTTGAGGCAATGATTACATTGAATCATTTTACAGACACTCTTTTTTGAAATATCTCTGCAAGGTGCATAAACATTGACAACCTTCCTCCACAAACCTTTTTTTGTCATGTGATTATTTTAAAGGCATACAGAAGCAGATGGTGTACAGTACAGTGATATATGAGAGTGATTCTGCATTCAGTCTTGAATACTATTGAATGACTTCAACCAGCAAAGCATACTGTTAAATGTCTTGACAATCCAGATTATTGATGATCTGAATTAAGGAAAGAGTGAGTGTGAAACAACACCATCAGGAGCTCATCACATCACCAGAGACTCGCTCCAGCCCCCCGACCACCCTGTGTGTGAGTGTGTGTGTGTGTGTGTGTGAGAGAGAGAAGTGCTGAGAGCTCATTCACACGCACTGTAAACATCATGACTATATTCAACAAGAAAGAAATGTAGGGTTGGACTTTAAAGGACCTTTGTGCGCCATCTAGTGGTGAGATTCCAAACTGCATCCAATGGCTCACTCCAGCTAGTCTTGCGTAGCTTTTTCTACCTTTTTATAATTTCACTGATGTTTTGCATTGATTCTAGTGAGCAACCGTGTCATTGTTTAAGGTACACATCCATACTGTACATGTGATGTGACAAACCTTCAACTGAAACCAGACATTCAAACAAAACCTTATATGAAAACCTTCAAATTCTATAGAAGCAGACGATGGTGCAGTCACATGACCTCCTTCATTTCCAGAACACACGTTCATCAGAGTGATTCATCTCTACACGTTATTCTGTGAGAGGAAGGTTGTGCTCATCATCTCACGTTCAGAAATTTCTTTCAGATGACCCCACATGTGTTTACCAAAACACCTAAAGCCGTGAACATCATCAATTACTTTAAATACCATCAATTCACCATCTCAATATATCGTTAGATACGCAGATCTAGCTCAGATGAGCGTAGGGCGTTATCTCAGGCTCTGACAAGTCCTATTGTAATGTCATGTGTGTACGTGTGTGCGTGTGTGTGCGAGTGTGTGTGTTAATACACAGGGCGTGTGATGCGTCAGCGCAGCAGCATTGGAGCAGTAGTGCTTGTAGTTAGCAACATGTATGATGCTTGCTGGTCCTGCTTGTCACTCTCTGCTTTCAGCTGCTGCCACCGGATAGCCCTTTGTTTTTCAAGGGCGAAAAGAGGAGCTGAGTGTGTTAGTCTCCTTAGCCAGTACATAGCCTCTCCACTGCCAAGATCTCTTACACGCCTCCTCGTCGCACACATGGTAACTGGTCCCTTTCGGTTCCAGGCTAAGTTGTATGGGATCTCGGAGCAGCGGTGGGCCCCAGAGACGTGGCATGCAGGCCCATCGGTGAGTGGAAATGCCCTCATGCACATGGGTCAACTCAGGAGGGTACAGTGGCTAGGGGAGCAAACCCCGAAGACAAACCTGCTTTTGGGGGCAGGCATAGGCAGAGTCCAACTGACCGGACCATCGGCAGCCCCCTGCAACTTCATACCAGACAAAGGTCGTCATGGGTTCTCTCATGCCACTGGAGGTCCATCTGGTAGGAGTGAAGATGGTGGGAGTGAGGTCTTCCTTTGGCAAAGAAACGCTTCACCACTCTCATCAGTGCATATGTTCTAACTCTTGATGCTGAGCACAACATCAAAGATGATTTCTACAGAGCTCTTGATGCCATCTTAAAGAAAATCCCGGCTACAGACAGGCTCATACTCATGGGTGATTTTAATGGTAGAGTAGGTACGGAGCACCTGGTATGGAGTAAAGTCATCGGCCAGCATGGTGTGGGGAAAATTAACCATAATGGGCTCAGACTCCTCTCCCTCTGTGCAGAGCACCAACTGGTCATTACTAACACCATCTTCCAGATGAAGAACAGGTTCAAGACCACCTGGCAGCACCCACGTTCAAAGCATTGGCATCTCCTTGATTACATGATTGTCCGTCAAAAGGACAGACAAGATGTCCTAACCACCCGTGTTATGAGTGGAGCTTAGTGCTGGACTGACCACCTCATGGTCAGATCCAATCTACTGATAAGAATTCAACCCCGTAGCTCTCCATCTACGGGAACATCCTCTCCATCGCAGGGAAAGTCCTGGCCAAGATCATGCTCAGCAGATTTGTTGAGCACATCTCGGAAGCTGTGCTTCGAGAAACTCAGTGTGGCTTCTGGAAGTCCAGATCCACGATAGACATGGTTTTTGTCCTGAGGCAGCTGATGGAGAAGAGCCGAGAACAGAATAAAGACCTTTATGTAGCCTTTATCGACCTCAGCAAAGCTTTTGACACCATCAACTGGTAGCTGCTCTGGAAAAACCTCTCCAAACTTGGGGTAACACCCAAGTTTCTTAGCATCCTACGGCAACTGCATGATGGCCAGAGTGCTCACGGGAGAACTCCAGTCAGAGTCTTTCGCGGTAAATGTTGGGGTGAAGCAAGGCTGTATTTTGGCTCCGGTGCTCTTCAACAAATTCCTCTCTGCCATTACCTGCCTCTTCCATCGTGTTATGGGGCATGAAGATGGTGTCCATGTGGAATACATACTCGACGGTGGCCTCTTCAACATTCGTCGACTCCAGGCCCGCACAAAGACAAAGACCCGTCAAATCTGTGGGATCGGACTCCATGCAGCACGCCCTCAACATCAAAATCTAGTCTGTACCAATCTTTTGGCCTACAGGTTAACACTATAAAAACCGAGGTCATGCTCCATCTTTACACCCCTGCTCCCATACCACCCAGTTTTCACATAAACGGTGTTCCACTTAAAACCGCTGCCTACAGAAGGTCCTCAATTTGTCCTGGGAAGATCGAATCCCCCACACAGTCATCCTCAGCAGTACTGACTCAATTTGTATGGAAGCAGCAGTGGCCAAAAAACATCTTCAATGTTGGCTAGGGCACACCATACGCATGCCTGAACATCGCCTGCCCCGCCAAGTCCTCTACAGTCAACTAATGGGCGCAAAGTGCTCCGCTGGAGGGCAAAAGCGGGGTTTTAAGGACTACACCAGGGACCTCCTAAAATGAGCGAACATTCCACTCACATATATCTAATCTTTGGCACTTGACAGGTCAGTCTGGCAGTTCACCTGTGCCAGTGCAGTTTCTCGAATACACCAAATCAACCAAGATCGACGATCCGAGAGACGCATCAAGAGACACCAGAGGGCGGCTGGTAGCCCCCTGGTGTCTGGTTTCCCCTGTTCCTTCTGCGGAAGAGTGTGTGGCTCAAGGATCGGACTTGACGCCCACGTGAAGTGGCACCAGCGTCAACGTCGCTGAACCCTCCCACCCCCATCCCTGGAGCAAGCGTCATCATCGAACACGATTGACAGCTAAGAGTGTGTGCGTGTGTGAGGTAATTGCCTGGTTTCTGGTCTTCCCGTGAGTTCCAATTATGGGTGGTCTGTGTGAAACAGGAATGACTGACCCAGGGGTTTGACAAATGTTTGTGAGAGTAAAATTGTGTGCGGTGTGCAAACAAATGCTGCTGCTGCTGCTAGTGTGTGTGTGTGCGTGTTAGCGTTTGTGTGAGAGAGTGTGCGTGCGTGCGTGTGTGTGGTGTCAGGAGGGTGTGTTTCATGAGTTCTGCCTAATGAATTTCAGCAGCTATTCTCAATGACTTCACACACCCAATAATACTGCAGATAATGTCACACATGATCACTGATGTTAGTGTATCACGTCATGTGATGAAACAAAATTACATGTCTATAAGAAGGTACACATACTGTATATGTGAGTGGTGCTCATCCAGACAGAAATCATGGACACAATGTTTGAGTTAGTTTGGTTTGGATGTTCTGAATAAACAGAACACTTGTCTTAGGAAACAGCACACGTGTGTTGATAAGAGTGCGGAGTGATGTAAAGACTTGATCAGAGAGAGAGAATGTCCATGTCAGTCGCAATGTGAAGTCAGAGCAAACCGTCAAATGTATTTGTACATAAGGCATGAATGTGATGTTGATCTTAAGATCCAGCGCTTTGTTCTGTTTGTGTCTGTTCTTCTCTATGAGGCCGTTCACCCCTCGACTCGAGTCTGTCTTACATCGATTCACACAGACACACTCAAACACTTGGCTGTACGGTTGTTTACGCCTGATTGTGTTTTTTCATACGAAGTGTTTCACTGCAGTGCTTTTGGATAAATGTTGAGGTGTGTTGTGTTCCTGCTGTCGCTCTCTCCTGACCCACTTTCTCTCAAGTGTGGGGCGATTCCCACAGGCGGAGCGGAGCTGTCAGAACCGCAGAGCGCTCGCAAGCTTCTCCGGCCTTTCATTTCCACCCGTTGACTTCAAGCGCTCAAGCGTTCCAGCTTCATGTCAACGGCAGCAGAAACAAGGAAACATGGCGCTTCTTTCCTCTCTTTAGTCTAGTGTAATAGCTTTACACCTCACAGAAGCATCACAGATGTTTATTCCACACTCTTTCATTGTGGTCACGGCAGAACCAAAGCTGTCTGTTAAATGGGTTTGCTGTTGAAGCAAGATCCCTACAGAAGGAACTTCAATACTAGCCTGAATTCATCTTTATAACAAGTATTTATCATCATAAAAATGTAAGTTGAGTTATGTTCTACATGTTAAATCCAGTTCAGACACAGCATGTCCTCTTAATGGAAAAGTTTCTTTCTCTTAACAGAATGAAGTGACACAATAAAAGCATTATATAAGCCACACACGCACACATCGTAAGGCAGATGTGTTGCTTTCATTGAGCAGAACACAGACTGAACTCCACGGACACACAATTTCATTTCTTCAAACTTCTCACACTTAAGAGAAATGGATCTGACATCTGATGCAATAAATGTCTCCTAAATAGAGATGAATGTTCCGAAGCACTTTACCAATGACAGAAAATAGCATTAACTGTCAATTTGCCTCCATCTTTTGCGAGGAAGACAAACGGCTGGCAGTGTTTCACTGTGTTCTCCGCTCAAATCAGATGCATTATGCAAAAAAAACCTAGAAGTGATGTGTTGTATGTGGCTGGTGTACGGCACAGATGTTTCGAACGCTGAAAGTGAGTTTGATCTCTATTGTGTGTTCAGCATTATCAGCTCCTGAAGGAACTCAACCACAAGACTTTTTAGATCTTTTATGTAGTTCTCTTTCATTTCCTGAAAGGTGTAGTCCACCCAAAAAGGACTTTGCATTATTTACTGCCTGTTATAAACCCTGTTGTTGTTGTTGTTGTTTTGTTTCCTTAAACCTGTTACCTGTCGGAGCCCTTCTTGAGGCGACACATGAAAACGCATGTTGGAACTAAAATGGCCGTAACTCATGAATTCTTTGGAATACAGACTTACGGTTGGTCACGTTTGAAAAAAGAAAAGTAGCTGATTATTGCAAAAAAAAAATCACACACACACAAAAATTAAAGGTATGTTTGTTAAGTTTATTGTAAAAAATAAATAAAAAAGTTTCTGTTTTTCTTTGATTAAAAAATACATTAAAAAAATACGGGTTGCAAAAGGATAACAAAAAATCAAAGCACACTCTTTATAAAAAAAGAATCAATTTCTCTCCCTACATAAATGATTTTAAAAAACACCAAAGAAATCTGTATTCTAGAGTCTTTCAATGATATGTAGTTTGTCATGATTCGATTAGAAATTACATGCACAATATTGACGCAAACTTTGGTGTTCCGTATATGGAACGGGTGACAGTAAACAGGCTACGAATTTTCTTCATACTTTTGAACACAACAACAGTTCGTAGTTATCTGTAGGAGGTAATTCCTGCCAAATGTAAATAAATGAATTAAAGAGAGGTTTGCTGACCGAGCTTGAGTATGTGATGAGTTGGCAGTTAGAATGGGCTGATGGATGCGACAGAAGTATGCAGAAGGTTATATTAAGCAAATTAGAGTTCAGATGCAGTTGACGAGTCGTGTAAGCGTTACTGTTTCACATTGCTCACTTGAAATCATTTAGTGCTCTTATGATTATAACTACAAACCTTCCCCACAAAAGAGTGTAAGATAATTATCTCGACACAATCCATCCCAAACTGGCTGTACACTTTACCATGGACCGAAGCACTGAATTTATGGCCCTAGGCGTTTTTCACAGTATGCGTTTTAGAAAGTCCCTGGGATGTTGTGCTGGGGGACGAGACTACACCGGTCTGTTTTTTCAGAAGTATAAGACTTAAGATAGGGGTTTTTAACGCATTAAAGATGCAGAACACCACACAGCACTTTTGGGCATTGCACTGAGCAAAAATCATTCGTAATCATACAACGAGCTAAGATCAAGCGCCTAACAAGGTCTACTCATGTTTATTCTAATGCTTCTTTTTTCCTTTACTGGCATAAATGAATAGCACATTTTTGCCACGTTGCTTGAGTAAGCCCCACCCGCTAATCAACATATAATCTCCATACACGTTGACTTTGAAAACGAAATTATGCGCGAGAATTAATACAGATCTTGATAAAAATGTATTTGCCATTTCTTTTTACATTTGCCTTTTCATTTAAAGATTGGCAGTCTTGCCTCGAGATTTTAGTGAAAAGGAAATGTCAAATCACCAATTGCATTTTCTTCTTCAATGTGACAGAGACAGCGCATTGTCACTCTAAAAATGAAAATAAAACAGTTGCATTTTATTTTTCATGTTGGCACATCATTGTTCATCCGGTTTTCAATTTTCTTTTCATCATTAAATGTATTTATTGAAATTTGCCAGGAATTACCTTCCATAGGTATCATGCCTGTGAAGATAAAAAAAGAAAAATCTAACACAAAATCATCAATATGTGGACATCCATAGAAATAACATGAACTTGTAATCAACAATATACTGGATATAGTAGTTAATGTTACGGTACAGTTGATGGTGTTGAACTTATGTTATGTAAACGTATTGTTTTTGTTAGTTGAGTGAATGTGAATGTTTGGAGGTGTGTTTTGTGTCACAGTGTGTGGTTTGGAGAAAGCACAATTGTAGATGTGCTCGAGAGAGTCGAGGAAATAACGACTGCATCTTCCTTCACCTCCATGTCTCCCAAAGCTTTCAGTCCTGAAGAGACGCGCTCGCTGAGCAGCGCTGAATAAAACATGAGATGAGAGAAATCCCCATCGCCTCACTCACTCACGCTGCTCTTTCTCTTTGTCTCTCGTTCATTCACTGACGTGTGTGACTTCAGTTGTCTGGCCGTCCGTTGAGCTCCTTTTCCTCAGCCGCATCCCCACACGCTGAAGCAGCCTCACACACACGTGGCCAGATCTCCTCATACTCTCCCCGGCGCACACACACACCGGACAGAGAGAGAGAGAATGAAATGAGAAACAGGATCAGCTGCTCTTGAGAATGAGATGCGTTCAGTGGTCCTCCTGTGGAAGAGGTGCTCATGGGATTGTTCTCACACATCTCTCCAGCTCTCACTAGCACATGGAGCGTTCTCTGGGTGAATGATGGAGGATTTGAGCAATATCAGGAGTCTCAGTCCAGACAAAGGTAAGCGCTCTTACATTTCATTGCAGAACACCAAGAATAATTGGGGGGGTTGTTGGGTAGGAGTTTTCTTGGACGTCTCGAGGGAATCTTTCTCTGTATTCTCATCTCTTGTGCCTGTCCTTTACACCACACGGCGTTTACAGACACACTAAGAAAATGACGTTCCTCATGTGGTCCAGTGGAATGTGTTAGATTAAAGAAGTCATCATCCTCCAGTCGTCATCACACGCCGTGATTACCGTATAAACTTCACATGCTCCTGAAGTCACTTTGAATGTAAGCAGTTCTCAAATCATCTCTGAGCTCAGTTTGACACACGGTTGACATCTCTTCTCAAACTCTCTTCTGTCAGATTCTCCTCAGACACTCTGTTTAATCTTCTTCATGTCGTAGAGTAAAGACTGACTGAGAAATTCTTCTGGACATTGATTTGTTAGATTGTTCTGAAGGACATCTATAATAACAGAAAGGTGTTGAACAACGAAGACGGTTGATAAAGAATCATTTAAGAGGGTGTCAGTCTGACGTGCCAGAGCTTTGCTTCATGTTTAATACGATTTCTGAGCGTGTCCGGTCTGTTTACCCCGATCCCTTTGCTTTTCTGAGGCACGTCTGACAGACTCACACGGGTGGAAGTCAACGCTCACACTTCAGCGGGATCAGGCTGTACATGCATGTTTATATGCCGTCAGTCATGTCATTGAATCATTCATATCATGAGACGGTGGGAGTCAGGTGGTGTGTTTGACCGATCGCCGTGTGAACTACACGAGTCTGAGATAAACACGAGCGATGACAGGTGATGGTGTTTGTGGATCGGTCACAGAGAGTAAAGTGTGATGTCTACAGCCGTTCATGTTCATCAGACGTGTGTTTCTGTCAGTGATGTTAAAGGTCATGTCCAGTGTGTCTTGAGTTGCTTTAGCACCAGCGCTCTGCAGGTCTTGTCTGTAGTCTGGCTTCTGAGAACTAGCAACGACTTTGGCCAGGATGAAAACCGCTCTTCTTCCATTTGTGTCAAATGTCTGGAGATGAAAGAGCTCACAGTAGATGTGACGTCTCATCACTCCATGACTTCATGTTCCTGTCCAACACAACATCCAACATCTTCTTCAGGAGGTTATATTTGTGAGCATGTGATGATGTATGTTTGATTGACACTTCGTTCACTTCAGTCACATGTGCTGCTGCTCTCACTATCATCATCATCATCTTCCTCTTTTATCTTTATTAAAACAGCAGTGTCTCTGGTTCAACCCAATGTGTTTATGTAGCTTTGTCAAGCGGCTTTATTACAGTCAACCTGAAATGACTTTTACACTTTCCTCAAGTCAAATCTATAGAGCAAACGTTGGGTGGTTTCATTCATATTCAGCGTTACATATCAGAATGAAGTCAGAAATGAGTGTGAGCTTGCAATGCATTGTGGGAGATTCACTCCTCCAGCACATTCATTCCACAGTCATCTTGTATGAGGACTTTTTATCAAACTTTTCTTGATAAGATTCTTGTTTTCGGATTGGCACTATCATGTTTATATTTTACTATCGCTTTCCGTCTGCATGAACAAAGAAAACAAACATTATAACACTTGCGTCTGAGTCTGAGAGTGAGCAGAAACATCCACACACAAACACACATGTATTAAAGTAAAAAAAAAACAAAGATGGAGGATCCGAAGATGATTAATGAACAAACCTCCTTCATCCAGGACTCCAACCCTACTATCTTACTGAGTGCATCTTTAACATACATGTGACCTGAGATCTGTGGATTCTGGAAATGCTCATCAATGACAACAAAAACCTCAAACAATGTCTAAAGAGCTGTGTTCAGTGATGTCAGACAAACAAACACAGTGACGTCCGCTGGGGCCGTTTCAATGAGGTTCGACCAACAGAGTGGAAATGTGAACTCTTGAGTTGATTTACACCGAGATGTGAAACTTTGAGTTTGTGGTTTCAGAACAGCTGATTTGAGTTAGTTCTCGTCTCTGGGTACACTTACCTTGAGCACTTGCACCACGACTACGACAAGCCATGATCAATGATCAATTCACCATGGCAACGGCACCAAAGAAAGCAACATGGCGGCAGAAAGCGCTTGAGAGCCAGACAGCATACTGATGTGCTTTAATGTGTAAATGACTTCAGTTTCAATTGACCAGAAGATAAATGTACCAATAAACAGACACATTAATCAGTACATGAATGAAACAACAGAAATAATCCTCATGTTCTCAGTGCTCTAGTGAGGCGTGTGAGATGGTGGAAAGGACACTTGTTAGTGTGTCAAAAATCATCGGATCGAACCCTGCTCGGAGAAGTTTTGGGTAACAGTGACTGCACGTCTAAATGAATTGTTTATTCACTGTAAAGAAAAGTTTGAATATAAATGCTCGGGGAAATGACAAAACTCCACTCGGGTCCTAAATCCCTCCCCTGAAATGGAAGAACATCCCTATGAAGGACTGCAGCGTCTTCACATACAGGATCCTCTATAAAAGCACATGTGACATCAGTGTGTCATGCATGACTGTATTAATGAATGAAGGAATGAGGTACACCGCTCGCGCTTTAAGATGGAAAGAAACTCTGGGTAAAGAAAAGCTGCTCTGACCAGGTTATGTTGACAGAGTAAGTTACTATGGTTACTGACCCGGAGTATAAGTGACCTCTCCTCTAGAAACGGGCTTGAGTTATTCGGCTTTGACATACCTCACAGACGAAGTCCCGCCTTTCAGTAAAAAGAGCCAATCATGGATCTCTAAAGACTGATGACTCTCTGGGGGAGGAGGGGCTCTGTACCGAAGGGATTTCAGTCACGGTACAGTTGATGTCTGCGTTAAGTCTTGGTCATAATTGTGTTGTTTATAAAGATATCTCATGACCACGGAGCGCAGCAACTTCTATAAAGAAACTTCATTTAAAAAAAAAGCAAATCTTAAAAAGCCACTTTTTGTATTTGGAATAATGAACATGCAGAGATGAATGTTTTGATTGGCAGCTGTGTTGTTGTGTATATGAGTGAGGTGTATGTGTGTGATGTCAAATATAGTGTAGTGCTGTTTGTTCATGTGTGTCATTAACCATCATCTCGTGATCTCTGTCGCTCTCAACAAAAAACATTGATGAGCTGATAGATGTTGTTCTAGGACTGTGTTTTCAACATGTAGAACGTGAACGCACTGTTGTGTAGATCAAAGCTGACATGATCGCTTTAAGGACATGTTTGAGCATTTCTCCAGCTGTACTCTGCCTCAAACACTCTGAAGTCTGAGACACCAACAACTGAAGCGTTGAGGTTTAACACCGTCTGAACGTCTCTTGAGATGGACACACTTACCACTACATGTTTTCTCTTTCTCTGTGTTTATTCATCAAATAGACTCCTAGTGTATTTGTCCCTGTCTGCTCACACTTGAGCTTCTCTACGTATATACTAGACCAGACGGACTGAGATCTGACGAATATCACATACTTCTCATGTGCCTGTAGAGATCTGTGTTAGTCTAGCTAGAGTTACAGTTGTTTAAAGACACGCTTCTCTCTTCAGTCCTGAAAGTCCTCTCGTCCTGAACATCTGATAAGTGTCCCTCATCTGACAAACCAGATTCAACCCATCAGCTCTTCAGTGGAGACTCCAACACCTGAAGCAGGTGTGTCAGATACAGGAGTAGGACTACCACATTGGTTTTGTCTTCTTCCTTGATTTCCATGTGCGTGAAACCTCTTCTTTTCTTTATGAGCAGAACAAATGCAGTCACACTGAATGAGAGCAGTTCACAGGAGCGCTTGAGCTAACATCCCTCCCAAACCATCACCCGGGGAAAGTTTACCAGCAGGGCGTTGAATCCTTTCCCCTGCGCTGCCATCTGTTCAGTCTCCTGCCCTCTGCACACGCTTCTGATCCCACACAACTCTTTCCTGTGTGTGTGTATGTGTGTGTGTGTGT
This sequence comes from Triplophysa siluroides, assembly GCA_006030095.1. Lineage (NCBI taxonomy): Eukaryota > Metazoa > Chordata > Actinopteri > Cypriniformes > Nemacheilidae > Triplophysa > Triplophysa siluroides. Next base: position 191,529 of record VCII01000373.1, read on the forward strand.
TTGTGTGTACGCGTGTGTGTGTGTGGGTGAGCTTGTAGGTGTGTGTGTGTACGCGTGTGTGTGTGCCCGCGTGTGAGTTTGCGTATGTGTGTGTGCGTGCGTGTATTCGTGTGTGTGTGTACGCGTGTGTGTGTTTGTGCACGAGTGTGAGTGTATGCGCACGTGTGTGTGCGTGTGTGTGCGTGCGTGGGTGTGTGTGTGTGCATGTGTGTGCGTGTACATGTGTGTGTGTGTGTGTGTCACTTTCATCTGACACACAATTAGACAGGGCTGCTTGTTTTGGAAAGGACCAGAACACAATTAAAATGAAAGGAATGTTCTTTATTTCCATTATACTGTATGCATTCAGAATGTGGCTTCAGCATGAATTTGATTATTGACTGTTAAATCTATAATAATTGTTGTCACAGGCAAATGATTTTCATAATAGCTGACGTATTGTTTATTGAACCCCATCTCATGTTGCTCCATACTCTTCTTTTCATAGAAGAGTATACAAGAAATTCCATTCAAAATGATTTCTATACTTCTTTGACTTTTTTCTTTGTGACATTTTTTCACAAGGCGCAAAGCAGCTTTACAGAAAAGACATATTAGCAGAGCCAAATGTGTACATAGAGCAAGATCTGTGGGTAGTCAGTAGATATTTATTTTGTAAGAAGCTGTGTATTATATACTGTATCTCTAGGTTTTCTAGGATTAATTCCCAACAGATCTGTCAGCCCTCAGCGTGCTCATTACACCCCTGCTGGATGATGTCATACTTACACCATAACCCATTCAGATCTATATAAAACACTAAAACCCATTGGCTGAACCAAGTTCTCAGTTGCCTGAACTCATTCAGCTATTTGTGCAGTCTGTTGTCAGTACCTTACACCATTTCACATCGTAAAACACAATATGCAGATCTCACTTAGACTTTTAAACACAATCTCATTCTCAAAACCCATTCTGCACTCTAATGCACATGTCATCCATACTGGTAAACACAAGTGGCAACAATCAAATACTAAAAGAGAACACATGTCATTGATTGAACACAACCACTCAAAATTGATTTAACCTGTTTCAAATGATGTGACACAACCAATATAAGCCAGTTCAGAGAGCAAACAGGTTGTTGAAGGTGGGAAGGAGAAAGTCTGAGAATGGATAGAAGAAACAATGTGAGAGGACGAGGACGAGTGCGTATGCGAGGTGGGCGACGAGGAAGAGGAGGAGGAGGCAAGAAAGAGGAAGAGGAGGAGGGCAAAAAGAGGAAGAGGAGGAGGAGGGCAAGAAAGAGGAAGAGGAGGAGGAGCAAGAAAGAGGAAGAGGAGGAGGGCAAGAAAGAGGAAGAGGAGGAGGAGGGCAAAAAGAGGAGAGGAGGAGAGGGCCCCAAGAAAGAGGAAGAGGAGGAGGGCAAGAAAGAGGAGGAGGAGGACAAAAGAGGAAGAGGAGGAGGGCAAGAAAGAGGAAGAGGAGGAGGAGGGCAAAAGAGAAGAGGAGGAGGAGAGAAGGAGGAAGAGGAGGAGGAGGGCTAGCAAGAAAAAGAGGAAGAGGAGGAGGGGAGACAAGCAGAGAAAGAGGAAGAGGAGGAGGAGGGGAAAGAAAGAGGAAGAGGAGGAGGAAAGAAAGAGGAGGAGGGGAAGGGAAAGAAAGAGGAAGAGGAGGGAGGGCAAAGAAAGAGGAGGAGGAGGAGGAGGAAAGAAAGAGGAGGAGGAGGGGAAAAGAAAGAGGAGGAGGGCAGAAAGAGGAGAGGAGGAGGAGGGCAAAAGAGGAAGAGGAGGAGGAGGGCAAGAAAGAGGAAGAGGAGGAGGGCAAGAAAGAGGAGGTAAAAAATTGTAATAAAAAATTACAAAGAGCAAAGCAGAGTAGTAATTTCTGATCAATTTTGAGCTGTTTTCGTTCATCAAAAGTCAATGGAAAAATAAGCAATTTGTGTTGAGATTAAAAATGTACTTTTCCCTGAGAACTATATGTTTTGAAGGATTGTTTCTATTTTTGCTGTATTGTTTACTGACTGCTTGATAATGTATATCATTTTGATCTCTTTGTTTATGATTTGAGAGCAGCGTTTGATTTTGAACTCAGGTAAAACGGTTTTGAGGCGAAAGTTTCATTTTGCTAGAGGAGTCAGAGGTTTTGTAAATAGTGCTTGAAGATGAGGTTTTGTGTTAAATGTTTTCAGAAAATGGAGCAAGGTTTCAGAAATTGTGTTTTAGCAATCGAGAAAAACTGTAACTGTCATTCTGAAGTACACATATATTCTCATTATATACATTTAGGATGTGTTACTGACATCAGTTATGAACCTGCATCCATTAAAGATAATCCACTGCCTTTACACTACTCACTGTTTAAATACCTGAGAGAGAGAGAGAGAGAGTGAGAGTATATTAAACATCTGTATGTTCAAACATACTGAATCCATCCTGGTGTTGAATCTTACTGTACATCTATTTAAACACACAGTTAAATATGCTCCAGTGTCTTCCACACATCCATTATTCAGACACATTGATGTCTAATTTAGGACACAAGCAAACACACTAAAACTCTTCTTCTGGTATAGTGCACACTTGAGAGAGGACACAAGAGCAAAAGGGATTTTCAGTCATTAGGAAATTGGGTCTAGCTGAAAACTAATGAGTTATCCTGAGACCACAGAAAAAATCCCTCTGTGTGTGTGTGCGTGTGTGTGTGCGTGTGTGTGCGTGCATGTGTATACATGTGTATGTATGTGTATGTGTGTGTGTATCCATGTGTATGTATGTGTATGTGTGTGTGTATCCATGTGTATGCGTGTGTGTGTGTGTGTGTGCGTGCGTGCGTGCGTGTGCGTGTGCGTGTGTGTATCCGTGTGTATGCGTGTGTAGGTGTGTGTGTGTGTGTGTGCGTGGTTATAACATGTGTATGTTATGTGTATGTGTGTGTGTGTGTGTGTGTCTGTGCGTGCATGTGTATACATGTGTATGTATGTGTATGTGTGTGTGTATCCATGTGTATGTATGTGTATGTGTGTGTGTGTGTATCCATGTGTATGTATGTGTGTGTGTATCCATGTGTAGCGTGTGTGTGTGTGTGCGTGCGTGCGTGTGCGTGTGTGTGTGTATGTGTGGTAGGTGTGTTGTGTGTGTGTGTGCGTGTGTGTGCGTGCATGTGTATACATGTGTATGTATGTGTATGTGTGTGTGTGTGTGTGTCTGTGCGTGCATGTGTATACATGTGTGTGTCATGTGTATGTGTGTATGTTGATAAATGTGTATGTATGTGTATGTGTGTGTGGTGTGTATCATGTGTATGTATGTGTAGGTGGTGTGTGTATCACATGTAGTTTGTATGTGTGTTGACGTGATGTAGTGTGTATGATGTGTGGCTCTTACCCCCTGGCTAGCCGTCCCGTTGTGTGTGTGTGTGTGTGTGTGCCTGAGTTTGTGGGTGAGGGCATGTGTATACATGGATGTATTGTATGTGTGTGTCGTTACATGTGGTATGTGTGTGCGGATATACATGTCCGTATGAGTGTAGTGTGTGTGTATCCATGTTATGTATGTGTACCAGTCGTGTGTGCTATCCATGGTATGTATGTGTATGTGTGTGTTGAGGGCGGTAGGTGGTCTTTTGTGTATGTGTATGTTGTGCTGTATCCAATGTGTATGCCGGTTTGTGTGCGTGTGTGTGTGAGATGCTGAGGAGCTCTGCTTCTGAGTGCGTTTGTTACTAAGCTTGTGTATGAGTGTGTACGGTGTGGGCTGTGTGTCGCCTGTTCGCTCTTTGTGTGGGTGTGACGTCTGTGTTGTGACGTGAGTTGCCCTGTGTGTGCGTGTGTATCCACGTTGTAGGTATGCGTGTGTACCGGCTGTGTGTGTGTGTGTGTGCGTGAGCTGAGCCTGTTTGTGGTTTTGTATAAGTGTGTTATGTCATGCGTGGTGCTAGGTGGTGTGTGCGTGAAGTGCCCACCGTCTCGACGTGTGAGTCCCTCGTGTGTCACTACGTGTGTAGGAGTGGCGCCCCCTGTAGGCTGTGTGTGTGTGTGTGTGTGCTCTGTGCGCTGCTTTTTTTTCTTTGCGCTGTCGACCTCCCGTGCCGTGTGAGGTGTGTGTGTGCCTATCCGTGTGTTATTGCGATGCCTGTGGTGTGTGTGTTGCGTGTGTGGGCGTGCGCTGGTTTGTGCGCTGCCCTGTACCCTCCGGTTGTATGCGCCTCTGTGCTAGGTGTGTGCCTGCTGTGTGTTTCATGTGTGAACACGCCCAGAGACACTCCAGCTCCACACAGATGACCCGCCCTTATACTTCAAATTCAACATATCAGTGTGACTTGATGAAAATGATTATCATCAGAAGAGTATCATATATAAAGGAGTCACACATATCAACAAGCGTTCTGGTGTTCTAGAACAGTTTGTGTGTGTGATGATGTCGAGCTCGTCAGCACATTCTGTTCATATATAACAATCAGAGTTGAAGTCAAAAGATTTAGTTGTTTCCTGGCTCCTCATCATCGCAAACGACACGTGCTGCCTCCTTATGATCAACATCACTGAAGACCTTCACCCCCCAATCCAGATTCATTCTACCGTTTGAGGACACCAATGTAATTAACAACATTCCGACTGACAGTTTTTTATACCGCGATCGTGTGATGTGCCTCATGAAACAGGGAGCACTGCCTTTTTGATTCTGGCAATAACAGATGAACAGAAATCAAGTCTCTCTCTATCTCCTCTCACTCTTCTCTATCCTGTCCCTGTTTATTAACGCTTATTTAACTCCTCCCGTATTTTTACCTCGGCATTAGTGTTTCAGACGAGGGCGCATTTAGTGTATGTTCGGCAGGTGAGGGAAAGTCGGTCAGGGCGAGCACTTCTTCCTGTGTTTGGTTGTTCCAACAGCGTTCCCCGTCAGAAAAGGCACATGTGAAGATGGATGTTCTTGGTGCCATGAATCTGTTCTGTTGCTCGTCTTGGTCTCAGAATTGCTCAGGCACACTTCCGCACTGGATTCCGGTACCTGTATAAGAGAAAGACGAGCAGTTTTTTTACCGCCCCCCTGCCTGCGCCGGCTTGTAGCTCCACATGCGGCTCAGCTTCACATTAGGCTGAAGTCCGAAAGCCACCGAATCGTCCACCCGGACCTTTCCCCTCCTAGACCCCGCCCCTCACCGACAGCCTCTCCACACACACCGACTCTGTCACGGGTTTAATACGGCCAGCTTTTCTTCTGGACTGCAGACGCTTCTGTGAACGGATCCAGATGGAAGCTTGGATTGTTTGGTAAGAACATGGACCTCTATATGTCTTTCTGTTCTTGATGTAGATCATGTCTTTGTGACAGTCCATCCACAGGTAAGTGTTTTACAGAGCCATGCTTATTATGTACGCAGCCCTTGGATAACCCTGCCTGTGCATCTTCAATTTCTACCCCCACTGTTTCACCCAGAGATGAATTACTGGTCTATACCGCGTACAGCCACGTACTGTCACAAATAATCTTGGTGATGGACAGAGAGACCCTTGGTCTTAGATCAGCATCTAGAACACATCTGTACTAAACCTGTCCTGTTTTGGTGCCATCATGGTTCCTCTTCTATCATTTTAAAGCTGCATTAAATAGCTTGCTTCAGCATAGCTGATGACACTCAGTGAGTCAAGGTATGCACTGACAAGGACGGGTGCGCCGGTTGACACCAGGACGATGGGGAGATGACTGGACAGCCGTCTCTTGTGAAAGCCGAGTTTATTGACCAGTACATGTCTCTTATGTATACTACACGCGGCGGAGGGAGAAGACACGACGAGATAGAAGCGCTCTTCGAATTTTGTTGTTTCACATTACATATCACTTGTTTATTGTTTCTCTTTCTGGTGTGAAATGTTGGCCCTTGTCTACGAGCGTTCATGATTCGTCATGAAGATGGCCCACCGAGTGCGACATCTTTGCGCCCAATCCCTCTAAGATTTTAATTTCTTCCTGACACAACAAACCACCTTTCCCACTTATTTCATTTTCCAGAGCGGCTCTGTGCCGTAAAGTCTTTTTCATTGTTCTGTCGGTGCAACCTGAAAAAACGCGCGCCTCATGAGTCAGCTCCAGAGCCGCCCAACCGCGGTCGCCAAGCCGTGAACCTGGTTTCCATGGCAACTGTTTCTGACGAACTAAAGGAGAGTTTGTGATCAGGCGGCACACCCGGTGCAGCTTCCCCCCATTCTCGGCGAACGATTCGTTTGCTCAGCGCATGGGTGATAGCATTCAACATTTTACAGCCTTTCGTCCCCATGGACGCCAAAACCAAAAACAGCGTTCTACGCTCAAACGCCCCTCTTGCATCGCACTTTCAACCAACATCCCGCAGTTTATTCAGAAATAATGTCACATGACCAAACCAGAGGAATTCACCGACATCATGAGCAGAACACACGGCAACTGTCACTAAACCTACACAAGTTCACCCAAAGATACACTTCCGTCCAGACAATCAAACTGTGATCATTTGTCTGTATAACACTGAAAATATAAATCCCTTTTTGTATTCTTCATTGGCTCAAGTTATAAAATATGTGAAACGTTTTAGTTGCTTGAATGTTTCACAGCGGCTGTTGTTTTGTGCTGCTGTTGTACAGAAATGAAAGAATCTGCAAATGCTGTTTGTGGTAGAGAATAAACTCTCATTATATCCAGAAACAGCTAATGACTAAACTCAGATCACAGAATGACGCCATCGGTGTTTGGCTTTGTAGATTTGGTTGTAATTGTATATTTTGAGAATATATTTGTGTTCATGTGATGGAAGTCAACGGGGTTCAGTTCAGTGTTGTTTGACGATCGACATTCTTCAGAATATCTTCTTTGGGGGGAAAAAGGAGGTCTGAACACTCATATCAGTAGTTCGTATTAAATCCCAGATGAAGCGATGGTCATGTTGTGATGCGTCTGCTCTGTGATGATGACCATGATTATTATATAATCTGTGCATCTGCTGTTTATGTAACTGCACCCCCCCAGAAAGAGTTAGCCAACCTGTCTTCGTGTCCATCTTCTGCTCCCCACGATCTCTGCTTTCAAGAACTCTCTGTTGGGTTATTTCTGTTTCTACAATATTAGGACTCCTTACTAGTGTAGGAATCAGGGCTGGTATTTTTGTGACATATGTGACGCCACCCCACGCCGTGGCGCGTCTCAAACATCTACCAGTGACTGGCCGCACTGTGTGGAGTATCGGCCGAGGATTTCATTTTCCGTCTCAGTCCTACAGTCGTGGTGAAGGGAATCCCTCCTCGTGTGTCGCTTGTCCGCTGTCACAAAAACATGAATTATGTTTCAACTTCGGATCCGAGACACATATGACAACCCCGTCGCCCACCAAACACCACAATCTCTCGTTGATTTGGATGCGCCCGTTTCACGCTGGGCTTCCCCTAGAAATGTCACACACGTGAATGATCAGGGTTTGGTGTTCCCCCCTTTTTTGCCTCGGCGTGCGTGTGGGATTTTGTTTGATGGCCCATTCGGTTCTGTTTCGCTGAGACGATAGACTGCACACGTGTGCCCCCTGTTCCCAGAGGCCAAATGTCCATTGTTTGGTGAAACGCCCTTTCTCTTTTTTAGTATAACCTATCCTGTGCCGTCTTGTTCCCGATCTTTGGGCCGTTTGGCGTGCCTGGAATCTGACTCTGTCCTATTGTTACTTTTCTGTGTTTTTCCCAGTATTCCTGTTACCTATGATGTGTTTTTAACGCTGCGCTCGTCCCCCTTGAGCCGGGGCAGCGGGATGTGGCACTTGTCACTTTACATGTATTCTAATACAGTTTTACATTTTTCACTCAAACTCATACATTGCTAATCTCACAAATCATTTTCAGCTGGAACAATCTCGCTTCTTTACCAATGGGACCCCATCCTTTCCCCCCTCCCCCCCTCCCCTGGAGATATTCGCCCTGTTCAGCTCCCTATGACAGCATGCGCCTCCTCTCCTCGCTTCTCTATCTATTATCCCCTGCTGGCATGTTGTGAGATTTCTCATCGCCTTCCATTTGAGCTGCAGCGCAGCCACAGCCGGTTCACTCAATGATGCTGGCTTGACAAAGGCCGACGGCCGGATCTAAACCAGGCCTGCCTGCCCGCTTCTTTTGCCACCTGGACCGAGCACAACCCAAGTCCGCATTTACCGCTCGCCCTTTGCCGGGCACCCGACACCGAATTAAGATTTTCAAACGGACCGGAAGCCACAAAGTAATAAGTATTATCGAGTCTATTCACGTGTTTTTTTCCTCGTCCTAGCTTCTACTTCTCCTTTCTTGTTTATGAACAAACCTCACCTTCCTGATTTTACTTCAGATCGCTAGAAGAATAGAAAGAACCAGTTTCATGTTGAATTTCATAACAGATTGCCCTTGAAACGACCCGTTTTCTACAATTTCTCACCTCCGCCTTCAGCGAGGATCTCTTCTCGCGTGCGACGACGCCTATGGATCACACCGACTCCCCCCTGGACTTATGCTCCAACCACATTTCAAGCAGAAACTTTAAGATTCCTCTCCATTTTACCCATCTTCCACCTCCGCCTCGCTTGACCGGAAGAATCCAGTCAAGACGTTCGTTAAAGAGACGATTCTCCTTAGTGATCTGTGTTATATTCCAGCAACCCACACGCAACCCCAGCACCACACAACGGCACCCCGCACACAAAAACCCAACTTTCGACGACTCCCACGCATCGGCCCCACGACCTTTTACCCCCACCCCACCAACCCCCCCCGTACCCAAGACCCCAACACACAATAGTGACCCAAGATCCAGGCACGCATCTATACCGCGCATAACCACACCCTCACGCACCCCGATCGAAGCAGGACACAAAACACAAGGCGCAGCAATAAAAACATAACATCTACCATAGTGGGCTTTTTTGGGATCCGCTAGGGGGAGGCTTAACGGTTGTCGGGCGGAAGAGTGGGCTCAGGTGACGAGAATGGAAACGGAGATGGGGGCGGAGCGCTCCTCACCACTGCCCCCCCCCCCCAACCGACCCTTATTCTCCTCAACTCTCCTTTATTAACAACGCGGGGGCTGGCCACGACTCTCTGATCCCGTTTCCTATTTTATATCCACCCCCTCCTTTTGCCCTGTCTCGCTCTCACCACGTTCTCTTCCCACACTGTTCCGCCCTCCTCCTTTCCCCCCGCAACGGTGGCTCGTACTCTTACTTTCTGTTCTCAAATATCCGGCGAACACCAGTTCGCACTGTTGGAAGCCTTGAGTTTAGCCGCATATCAAGACTAGAAAGACTCTTTAGATGTGGAGACGTGACGAGTGTGTGCAAGAAGGGGTGAGAGTACACTACCTGCCCCCCCCATCCCCCCCCCTCATCCCCCTACATCCTGTACTACCCCCCCTCCACATTGCGCCCTTTCTTTAACTTACCCCCCCCTCAGTCCTTAACAATATCCATATATCCCTCTTACATAATCCCCTCGTCCAACCGTCTCATCCTCCACAATTCTCCTACCCCTACATTTACCCTCTTTTCCCCCCCTTTTTCCCACCCCCTTCTTTTCTTCACACACAGAGCACACACAACATAACCACAGACGCACAACACGCCACACACACATCACAAACAAAACACGGCAACATAACCGCAAACCACAAATCGCAAGCAACACAAACACCCACACAAAACAACGCCTACCACACCACACAAAAACAAAAACGCTCATACACATACACACACGCACACAAACACACGCACACACGCATTCACAGACGCACACACACGCACGCACACACACACACACAAACACGCATACACACACAAACCACACCAACACACAAAACACACACAACGCACGCACCACACGCACACATACACGCACACACACACATGAATGCATGACGTTATTTTTCAGTCCATGAATGTGTGCATCTGCTGCAGATGATTCAATGTTTCATGAGGGCTTTATAGCATCAGTAGATATGAGATGATGTTTCCATGCGGACTTCAGTGTTCTTTCTTCTGGTCTCTCAGTCTCCATCGACTCCGTTCGTGAAGTGTGCGAGGGAAAGCAGTCAGACATCTTCCAGAGATATGCCGACGGCAGCTTCGACCCCAACCGCTGCTTCAGCATCTATTACGGTGAGCACATGGAGTCTCTGGACCTGGTGTCCGGGACGGGAGAGGAGGCTCGCACCTGGATCACCGGTCTGAAGTATCTGATGGCCGGCATCAGCGATGAAGACAGTCTGGCTAAACGTCAACGCACTCGAGATCAATATCCTTCAAGTGTGGTGAACGCACTGCTGATTTTCTCATCAAATAGATGTTGTTAGTGTTGTTAGACAGAGGAATGAATGGTGAAATCAGTCCAGCGAAACTCAAGTCCATCTAAACCTCCACACGTGTGACATTATACATTCTTTCATCAGGAGGTCCTCAGAAATAAAACCTGATATATGTGCTTCTGTACATGCAGTGAAAATCCATAACTGCCCATAAGAGTGAGAGATCTACACCAACCTCACTGTTACCATGGAAACATGAAATGCCTGAAAAGTGCTCGCCAGTGACCACTCCCATGATACACTGCCGATGTGTCCCTACACTCTCACATCGCTTTAGTTCTCTCAATATTCTTAAGAGATTCCTGAATATCTGTTATACACGCCTGTATGAGTGTTATTACAAAGAGATATAACAAGTGTTTTATTGTGCATTCCAATAGTGTCAATCAAACTGCAGTTGGTTTGTTTTGATTTAAGCCATAATAACTCAAAAATACAGCTAACTAACACAATAAAAACAGAAAAACATGATTTCCTCTCATCTCAATGATCTGATTTTGGAACCAAACTCTCATTATAGACCTCTTCAGATGACGTAAACAACGCTGGTCCTGTTTCAGTTTTTAACACTACATAAACATTTAAACAAAATACAAGCAACACATAAATTCCAGCTGATAAGCAAATCTTAAAACACCAATATCCTTTTAGGTATTATAAAAAACAAAAGAACAAAAAAGACCAGTCTTCTCCGCTGTCGGCTTTACTCACTCTAACAAGAAGTAAAATAGGCATTTACGCTTGTTTCTCATTCAAGAACATGTCACCAATATTTTTTACAAACCATTGAATGAGTTTATAGCCGCCTAACACAGGCACGGAAAATAAAAATTTATAAAAAAAAGGATTTTAATAATTCCCACCATCCTCATTATAGTTCCTTTAAACCGCCACACAAAATTCCACCAAATAAGATAACAAAAAAACCCATCAATCCAAAATAAAAAGAACAAAAAACACACATAAAAAACAAAAAACAAATCACTCAAAACACTCAAAACTCTAACCTATAAAACAAAACGACACAAAAAAAAAAAGACGACCTCTTCAACAAAAAAACAAAAACAAACATAAAAAACATAAAATACTCATAACAACAAGGAAATAAAAGCACACTAGTTTCCCCCCCCCCCATGTAAAATATAAAAAAAAAAAAAAAAATGCAAAAAAAGAATTATCACAGTAAAAAAAAAAAAAAAACAAAAAAAACCCACCAGTGAAAAACAACAAAAATCACTTCGAAAAAAACAAACCAAAAAGCTAAAAAAAAACAACATACAAAATAAATGCCTCACCATAAACTAGTCCTTCCCTATCTTATCCACTCCCATTGATATTTTAACTTTTTTCTAAAAAAAGCTGCTTCAAAGAACAAAAAAAAAGGTAAAAAAAACTCCCCAAACAAAAAAAAGAAAAAAAAAGAGAAAAAAAAAAAAAAAACAAATAAAAAAAAAAAAAAAAACAAAAAGCGGCCCTAAAAACAAAAAGTTGATAAAACAAACTAGGCTACCAAGGGCCAATAGTCATTCTTTTCTTGTACGTTCTGTTGAATGATTTTCCACGCGTGGGTTTAAACGCAGTTTTTCTATTCTAGCAGGCCCATTTGAACAATTTAACGATTGAAGAAAACCAGGAAACCATTCAAAGAAACCATGAAACATATTGTTAGCTGCCGACATGCTTTCACGAGTATCACTAACGTAGAAGGATGAAAAAGTTTAATAATGTTTAATCAATTATTAAGTACATTTAACATGATCGAAAGAAATTAAGACCCCAATATAACTCCACCTAGTGAAATGAAGCGCGTTCCAGCCATTGTGCATCAGTTATTTAAGTCCCTCGGAAACACTTCCGTTGTGTTGTTGCCTATTTGCAGCGCGTTTCTGTATTTGTTTGTGTTGCGAGGATTTGCAGGGCATGTGTCACCAAACCAATGAAGAGGCTTTGTGAATTTTCTGGTGTTTCTCTGCTTGCATGTGTTTTCTTCCGTTGCAGACGGCCCTATCGGCTTCCGTAGGGATCAGATCAGGAGGGGAACAGGTGCAGGGCATGAAATCATTAACAAGCAATAATAAGGAAACCAGGGGGCGGGGACAAAGACGAGACCTGAGTCATGTTCAAGCTCAAACCGGTGCGCAACTTTTTGCTACGGTTTCCAGGTTGAACGACATGTTTCCTGGAAACGGTTTGTAACGGTGTGCAACAGGGTTTGAGATGCGTTTTCTCTTGTTTGGTGGGTGTGTCACGAATGTCAGCCCAATGCAACATGTATATAACCCACTCGGTGTTAAAAGAGAATGCTCGCTGAATGGGTCCAAATGAAGACGTTTAAATGTGTCCGCTGCAGCTGAGTATACGCAACAATTGAAGATATTAGAAGAGATGTATTTTGCAGTAGTCAACACATATTTATACCGGTTTCATCAGGCTTCGAAAATTCCTCAAAAAGAACACAAAGAATGGCCTTCTCAGCTGCCATAGTTCAACTCTTGCGTCATCACACGCAACGTTTTGTCGGGGCTGAACGCAGCCCAGAGAGAGTGCATGACATGTCTCTCTCTACACAGAACATGAGACTCTGTCATGATTCTACTATGACTAAAAATTAGGGCTGTCAAAAGATGAATCGCGATTAATCGCATCCAGAATAAAAGTTTGTGTTTACATAAAATATGTCTATGTTCTGTGCATATTAATTATGTTTTTATAAATACAAACACATACACATGTATGCATTTACATGTGTATGTAAATGCACATGTACATTTATTTACATGTATTTATTTATATTTACCAACAATTGAAATTATATATAAATGTTTAATCATTTTTAGATTTTTCTTAAATATATGCATGGATGTGTATGTGTTAATAAATACAAAATTATTCTGCACAGCACACAGATATATATTATGTTAACACAAACTTTTATTCTGGATGCGATTAATCGCGATTAATCTTTTGACAGCCCTACTAAAAATAATATGAGAACGAAGTAAGTTTATAAAATCAATCAAAAAATCTGTCCATGGGGTGAGAAAAATAAACCTTTTTCTCAATTACCTAATTCAAGTTAATTTTTTTGCTCGTTTTACAATAAACTTACTTCATTCTTAAATATTTTTTTCATAAAATAAAACCAAATATCTAAGTCACTTTCCTTGTCAAGTTATTATATTTTGTTAAGAGATTTGTAAACAAGACAAAGACACTTTCTCAGTAAGAGTTACCAGACCATTACAAATACCACGGTGAAACCGCAGCAAGCACATGAATGATCTGAGGTTTCAGGTTGAGGTTCGGTGTTTTATGGGATGTTCATTG
>VCII01000373.1:210177-229807 GCA_006030095.1 Triplophysa siluroides
ATGGTACTTCATGGCTACACCCTGACCTCCAAAATCCTCTTTAAAGACGTCATCGAGACCATCAACAAATATGCCTTCGTCAAGAGCCAGTAAGAGACATTTCCATAAATGAGGGAGAACGTCATGAAGATTGAGAAGAAATAATCCTCAAGTTTAAAGAAATGAAATTAGAGTTCACACAATATTACAATTTAGCAGAAGACGACAAAACTAAAAACTACAATCCCATGGCAGAAGGAAATGAGATTGGATGGAGTTCTCAGTTGAGTCTCAAATGTATCTCACTGATGTTTTGGAGAAACGGTTGAGACATGACAGAGATCTCATGTGGGATTTGTCTTTCTCGTGGGATAATTGGGGAGGGTTATTGTGATACTATTGAGATTCAGAGAGGGTTTAAAGAGTCTGTCACTGAACATCTGTGCGGATGTGCACTTCATTAAAGAAGTGTCTGAACATTCCATCAAGTTTCAGTCCTGAAGGACAAGAGTCCTCTACAGCCCACGGCAGCACCGTACATGTGTGTGTGTACCTGGTAAACCCTACGGTATGGGGTTATCCACAAAGATGGCAATATCCAAAATCCTTGTACTTGTGGGGACATTTTTGGTCCCCATGAGGAAAAAGCTTATAACTCATACATTTACATTTACATTTATGCATTTGGCAGACGCTTTTATCCAAAGCCACTTACATTGCTTTATCCTATACATTACATACATAGGTATTTGCAATCCCCTGGGATCAAACACACAACCTTGCGTTGCGAGCGCCGTGCTCTTACCTACCACTGAGCTACAGGAAAGCTCAGATTCATACAGAATTCACTTTTTTGAAGATCTAAAAGAGCAGAAAGAGTTGTGTGATTGTTAGGCTTAGGGGGTGGGTTAGGTGTAGGGAGTATGATATACAGTGTCTCTTTTTAGTCACAGCCTCTCAACATTGCTGGAGTGTCAGATGTGATGTGAGATTCAGCTTTAGTGTTATTTAGGTCATTTATCATGTCATGTCTGTTGATTATTTTTGCCTGATGATGTGTTGCACACCTCCGCTCAGCTGTAGGTTCACTTCAGTTAATCTTTCTCGAGCAACGAAAAAAACTCCGTCTGATTTCAGCTGCTGGATAAAACAGAGAATCATACAGTTAGAGCAATGAGGTGTTTGAAGATGTCGATCATGTGTGTGTGTGTGTGTGTGTGTGTGCAGGTATCCAGTGATCGTGTCCATCGAGAATCACTGCAGTGTTCCTCAGCAGAAGAAGATGGCTCAGTATCTGACTGAAGTGTTAGGAGATAAACTGGACGTCTCCTCCATCTCCACTGACCCGTCCGGACTCCTGCCATCACCTGAAGAGCTGAAGGGAAAAATACTCATCAAGGTGACCATCATATTCACATCTACACCTCTGGGTCTCTCCCAGATTTCATGCAGTAATTCAGCTTGTTCTTCGGCATGAAAGAAAAACAGTAAAGCATTCAACAGAATTATTCATATACACATAAATGCAAAGACATAAGAAACGAAAAATGAAGAAATAGACTTTTAAGTTGTCAAGTGAGAAACAGGTCAAATATTAAGAAAACCAAAGAACAGAAATGCATTTATTTGCATACATTCAACGGTACTGTGAAGTTCATTATAGTGAAATGTTGACATGATCTACAATGCTCAGTGTTCCAGGATTTGAAGCGTTGGAGTGTTTGAATGTGACCAGCTCATCTGGTGCTTTTAAGAAAGTGTGAGGGCCGTGAATGGAGCGTCTCGAAACAGGCCAGTTGTTGCTATAATTGGAAGAGTGAATCCTGAACTGAAATGTGGGCCAGTCTGTCATATTGACAAATAACTGGGCACACATCACACACAGAAACTACCAATGAATCTCGCACAGAGACACTGTAATATAGAACGCCTGCACATGCCATAAAACACACATAACAGGTTATGGATCTTTGTAATGAAAGATTGAAACATTAAATATGTCACTTCGATGAAGGAGAAATGGCAGCAGGTCAGCGCAGTATGAATTATAATATATTCCATTCATCTGCCTGTCATAGGGTAAAAAACTGCCTCCGAATATAGATGAGAATGCAGAAGAGGGGGACGTGTCTGATGAGGACAGTGCTGATGAGATGGAGGACGACTGTAAACTCATGAATGGAGATGTAAGTCACGAGAGGGATGATGTTCAAACCGGACACTATTCACTGCACATAACATCTCTGTGTGAATAAGCGATGACTGACTGTCATTCTAATGATATCATGACCTCAGAATCTCTCGTCATCACACTGCGGTACAATCACAGCTCTATTTAATACCAATCATAAATCAACTCGGCGGTCCGGGCACTCGGACAAGAGTCCAATTTTTTATGAACTCGGACTTGTCACTGAATCGGATGAATTTGGACTCGACTTAGACATTTTGGACCCTGAGTACAGTGGAGTCCGGACACTGGATGAGTAAAAACAAAATGACTTCAGTTATTTGCATTGTGTTGTGGCAGCATTGAGCATAGGCCACGGCTGACATGTGTGTTAAACGCATGGGCCTTTCAAACAGAGGAGGGTCGGCATGCACAGAATTAGCTCTAAACAGTGTTCAGCAGCAGCAGATTTATTTCCACTGAAGTCAAGACGCGATGTAATAAGAGCTTCAGTGTGTAGTGGAGACGGTAAGTGACGGCTTGAACGTGAGCACTAGCCTATCACACCATAGGCCACTTATTGATGCTCGAGAAGAAACATCCAATAAGAGCCGAGGTGTACACTTTTGAATGGGATGATCAGTGTAAATTGTTTGCATGTTATATTTTAATATCATTTTATTTAGTTTAATTTCTTCATTTAGTAGAGGCTAAATAAGATATTAACATGTAAAAAATGTACACATCAGCATCAGCTAGACCTTTTGAGCATACAGGCAAACGTATGATTGCACTGGACATTGCAAAATGATTTGTAAAGATTAAAAAAATGTTTAAGAGCTCAGTGCTGAATTCACGAATGACCTTTCGCCTCGACAGAGCTTGATTGACAGGTTATCTGACCAATCATAATGCAGATATATGCCATTTTTATTCAACAAACAAACCAGACAGGTGAGTCAGTAGATACTGTATGTGCATTGACATATTTCCACAGTTCTGGTGTTGTTTCATGTTGAATTGGTGCTATAACTAGAAGAGATGATGGGTGAACATATACTGTATGCTGCTTCAACTGAGGCTTTAAAGCACCACAAAACACTATTTGTTGTTTGTATTTTTTTACTTTGAAAGCTGAGACTTTGTTTAATAGCAAAAGATCTTCTCTGTCAGCGCATTGTTAGTTTCTTTTCCCCAGTCCGTAAAAATAATGCAATTTCAAATCTTATAAACCTTCTGGATGTGAAGGACTTAAGTCCAACTCGGCCCCCTTTGGATTCGGACTAACCTAATAAGGACTTGGACTTGACTCAGACTCGACAAAGGTAGACTCAGACCCAACACAAGGTTTAGGTCAAATATACCCATAATAAGTCTAAATGCAATTTTTTTGTGGTGATATTTGACACGGACGTGTATTTTTATTTCCCTCTGCTGGTGACATATTCAGATGAAGTCTGTCTCTCTCTCTCTCTCTCTTTTGTATGAAAGACTTTCATATATTTGAAATGAAGGCTCTTCTCTCCTAAGTGCTGGAAGTAAAAATAAAGGAGGAGAACATTCGTCCTGGATTTTTCTTTGTTTGAAATCATGTCAAGAGCGACCCAGATATTTTGATGAATGGTTTGGACCTTCACGTCCTCTGTAGAAAACTGAAGATGGAGTCCCAATGCTCATGTAAAGAAGTCTTGAGTTCTCTCTTCTCTGCGTGTCCAGACGTCTATGAACCGGAAGCAGGCTGAGAACGTTGCCAAGAAGAAATTAGATAACCTGATGAAGGAGTCGAAGATCCGAGACCGAGAGGATCCAGACAGCTTCACCATCACAACCCTGCCGTCCTCGGCCAAACCTCATGAGAAGTCTGCTGTGAAGGTACAAATCACTCTCTTCTGTTTCTCATCGTGTATTTACATTCATTAAAACTCATTGGCTGGTTTAAGCTGGTCTGTCAGCCTGGTTTTAGGGTAAACCGGTGAAGCAGTTTGAAGTTTTATGTTACAGAAAGACAGAGAGATTGTCCCTAATGTATAATGCAGTTCAGGTGTGAATAGATGATTGAAATAAAACTCCATAACATCCTGAGACTGAAGACAAGGTGACGTGAAAGGGTCGTAGTCTGTAGTTTTATCACAGCTGGATTTCCCCTGAAGCTCAAACATTACTTGAGGTTCTTTCTGGTTTTCAACATCATGTCTGTATGTAAATGATGTTGTGAATGGCTAACCCGGGTCTCTTTTATTTTTTGTACATGTTGGTTTTTGCTGCCACCTAGTGACGGTGTGTGTGTGTGTTCAGGGTAAAGGAGATGAGGCCACTGACACTGGAGATGAAGCAAACGCTGGCAGCAATAAGCGTCTGGCCAGATCATTCATGGGCAGTTTCTCCAAACGCAAGGTGATTCCCGAAGGATTTCACCTGTTTCTCATCCTAATCGCTCTGTGTGATGTTCGTGTTGTCACTGCAGTATTACATGTCAAAGTAAGGATCAGTTCCATTATTCTTTTCATCTGCAGAAAAAGACACGTAAAGTGAGGAAATCCTCCAGTTGTGAGGACACGGACACAGATCAGGAGAGCTCGAGTGGAGCATCTAAAGCGGCCGTACATCACAGCAGGTACACAGCGGGACTCATTCATCATGTCAAAGTCTTTGGGTCGATGTCTCTTTATATCTAAAGCTTCCATGTGTTTCAACAGAAAGAAGAAAACCATGAAGCTGTCGCGAGCGCTCTCTGATCTGGTCTACACCAAATCTGTGGGCATGCCGGACTTTGAGACACAAGGTGAGAAGAGAACTGGAATAATAAAAGAGCTGCGTGTCTTTTGTGCAGTTTCTATAACGCTATGAGTTGCGAGAGTTGAAGATTTCCTCATGATGAGTGTGTGTGTGTGTGTGTGTTGGGGATGTCGCGGTCGCAGGCAGCTGCAGTTTTCAGGTGTCGTCTATGAGCGAGACCAAAGCCCATCAGCTGATGCAGCAGAAACCTGCGGCGTTCGTACGATTCAACCAGCGTCAGCTGACTCGCATCTACCCATCGCCTTACCGCGTGGACTCCAGCAACTTCAACCCACAGCCCTTCTGGAACGCTGGCTGCCATCTGGGTACAGACAAACATTTACTCTCCAGAACAAAGCGTATGTGTGAAACATGCTGCCAACCTTCTGCTTTCGTATCAACACGTCACAGAAATACAAATATTGATCCGTACATCGCTGTAACAAACCTGAGACAAGAACATGTACACAGGCTAGGAACGACCTATTTGATGTCAAACGAACCGATGAGTGAATTAACCTTGATTTATTTTTATATACTCTATGTAGTTGCTTTGAACTACCAATCAGAGGGCAGAGTTCTGCAGCTCAACAGAGCAAAGTTTCACTGTAACGGCAACTGTGGCTACATTCAGAAACCCTCCTGCATGTGTGAAGGTCTGCACATCACCTCGTTACTCTTATACGGATGCATGTGTTGGCATTCAGAGATATGAGTCCTTCTCTTCTTCTTCTGACAGGTTCCTTCAATCCATTGGCTGAGGATCCTTTACCAGGCCGTCTGAAGAAACAACTGGTTCTTAAGATCATCAGTGGTCAACAGTTACCCAAACCTAAAGACTCAATGCTGGGCGATCGAGGAGAGGTGATCTGATCTCTGCAGTCATGATCTGAATATGCAAAAATCAATAATCTTAAAGTTTGTTCAATTCCAAGGATTCTTGAGGGATGTGTCTCTTTCAGGAGCTGTAATGTGGATATTTTGGATGTTCCAATGTGTTTTTCATCATGTCTTCTGTAGATCATTGATCCGTTTGTGGAAGTTGAGATCATTGGACTTGCGGTGGACTGCTGTAAGGCACAAACCCGAGTGGTTGATGACAACGGTAAGAGAGGCACGACAGGTATTATACAGTATGTCACGCACACAGTCACATGTCGTTTCACTCATAAATGTTGAGAGATTGGTCATTAAAGTATCATGTAGTGTAAAAGTGTACATTCATACTGTATATGTGTGTTTGATTGGAAGAGATGGCAACATTCATGAGTGAAACCTCACTATTTCTTACCAAAGTAACTCACAGATGCAAGTAGAGGTACATTAAGATCATTTAACAGACACTATATTGATTGAAGACTTTTACTGTTATGATCAGGGCTCAGGACACAATATTGAAAGTTCATAGATTGTTTCATTTTGTCACCAACCAGGTTTTGGGTTAGGCTGAGGTGTTATGAGGTTGCTGTCATCTGAAAAAGTGGAGACAATAACGTTATAATATAGTAGGGTATCATCAATATAATAATGACAAGAGAAACAAAATTATAGCAGCATGTAAATGTGGAATGAGATTGGCCCGATGATAGAGCCCTGTGGCACCTCAGATTCTGAGAAATAGATTTCTTTGTAACTGATATGATGAGTGCAAGTAGAAATCATATAGACTAAAACAGTGGACAGGTCCAGAGAAATGTATGCAGAGTAAAGGCTACTTGTACACTGTCAAGCCAATAACGCTGGAATCCTGAATCTCTCATTCATTCTATTATTTCTCCATAAATGTACGGCTTTATAATGAATTACCCTGTCTGTCTCTCTCTGTCTCTCAGGTTTTAACCCCATGTGGGAGGAGACACTTGTCTTTACTCTACACATGCCAGAGATTGCCCTTATACGCTTTCTGGTGTGGGATCATGACCCGATTGGTCAGGATTATATTGGCCAGAGGACCATCGCTTTTAACAGCATGCTTCCTGGTACCGTCTGTGATGATTTACACTCTCCTTCATAGTAGAAACATTCATCTGTGCTGTATCAGACTTTTCGTTTAGCCCCAGACTGAGTCTATACATGTATGTACACATGTAAAATTGATGCAAGTTTTCACTTTCACTCATGTTTGTGTTTCAGGTTACCGGCATGTGTATTTGGAAGGCATGGAGGAGGCATCCATCTTTGTTCATGTTGCAGTCAATGACATCACTAGTAAGGTGGGCACCTCCTGTAGCTACATGAAAGTATAATTTGCTGGTGTCATGTCAGAGAGAGCACTACATTGTTCATTTTCACTTTTTGCATGATTTGTTATTGTAGTTACTGGAAAACTTCAGGTAAACAGGCACACATTCTTTTAAATGTTGTATAGTCTTCACAAAGTCAGTCATAGCTTCACAGTGTACATGACATTACGTTCATCTGTAAATCTAAAAAGACTGAATGTGCGGAGCATTGCTATTATGCATTGTAATCATTACGCAGTACTAGATAATATAATACAATAAATTGTTTTTAATTCCCACAGTAAATAGTTGAAGGGTGTTCTACACATCAACTGAAGAATTCTTTCATATCTCTGTGATATAAACACACAGTATTTCTGCATATTTTCTATGGCACTGCATATTCTGTACATGACACTTCCCTTTAATAGAGTACAAAAAAATGATACTTTCGGACCTTAAGGGGTCAAACTAAACAATAAGAGAGCTCCTTATATGAACACGAACCGTTTTAAAGACATGCAGACTTTTGCATACTTTGTGTTAGATAACATTAACAGATGAATGCACAGGACGTGCACGTCTCTTGGATACAAGTCTCTGTTGATGGAAAGTGGCATCTGATGTAAGAAACATGCTTACATGCTCTTTTCCATAATTTGTCTCCTACACATTCAGTGTCCAGACCAGATGATATTTGTGTAGTTTGTCTGTTTGTTTTTTCACTCTTTTACTCTTTCTCTGGCTTCTCTCTTTCTCTCTCTTATGTTTGTGATTACAGTGCACCCATCTTAGTCCAAAAGCTGTCTATAGAGGCAGGAAAATATTAGGATCCTCGTTCAAAACTCAGGTGTAGTGAGACCCAATCAGCACCCTGCATGCTCCTCAAAGCCTCCCCTTCCCCCAGTGAGCGGTTAAACCTGGATTCATTTGCTAGTATTCCCCATGCCAACTCATGCAGAATGAGTTGCGACATAATTGTGAGCACCTTCCTCCACTGCATTCTCATTGACCCCTAAAACAGCGGGAGACATGCCTTCTCCTGTTTCACTGAACTCCACGTTGAGTCTCGGCTGCCCCGTTCACAGTAACAGAGCCCTCACTGTTGGTTTGTGCAGTCTGTTATCTTCTGTTTATTCTTTATCCATGACTGTGAGGGGCTGCTGGGAGATCTTAGCTGGTCATTTTTACACATGTATCTTTGAAGCTAAATGTAAACATCCTGAATTGATCATAGAGCTTGAATCTGCTTTGAGCTCGAGTACAGGCATTAGAATTACAGAGATCACCGAATGTGAGTGACGTTCTTCATTCAGTACGTCAGCAGTGAACAGATCAGAGAGGTCAAAGCAGTTCATAGTCAACATGGCATGAATGGCAAAATGACATTGGGTGTTGTGATCTCTAGACGTCTTGAATGATTCATTTTACGGAGGATGGTTTGGGTTTTCTGGCCATTCTGAACAAGCACTGAACTGATAACCCAGTGTCATTTTATCCTGAAAGATGTCCTGCTTCCTTTCCCTTCACATTTATTCACATTCCTGTCATACGCTCGTCTAACGCTGTGTTGGTCACCCACATGTGTCTGTCTATTCCAGATTCTGTTAATTTGTGCTACCTTACGTTTTACATACATGTGATATCAGCTCAGAGTTCTTGCATGATGTTTCATAAACTGTCCGGATGTGGATGAGCACTGCTGGGCAGATAATCGTACTGTTGCTATCATGCATTTCTCAATGGAAGCAGGTGTGAGAACATGTCTTTTGGGGTCTGTACAGCTCATTGAAAAGACAGCTTAAACCAGCCCAACGTGGATCGCTGGTTATGATAAGAGGGTTCTCGACGCTCCAGCTGAGACCAGCAACCACCTTAGACTGGTTTAAACAACGGTGTTAATGTGGTTTTAAAAGTTTACGTAAGAATGCTACGTGGGTTTCTGTTATAAGATCAGATCAGTTACAGTCTGATACTTTTTAACATAACATACCAGTTTGGGTGATTCTCTGTATGTCGTCCTGTCACAGGTTCGAGCAGTCAGTGGTATAAAAGGACTGTTTCACAGAAATCCAAAGCAGTCCTCTCTCGACAGCCATGCTGCTGCTCAGCTCAGCCGTAAGCCCACCTTCGGTGCTCACCTGCTGCGCCGCACTGCCAGTGCACCCACCAAGGGTCAAGCCAAAGTCAAGAGGGGGTTTCCTGAGATCTCCATTGACACTAAAGACTGCAGCTCAGAGGGCGCCAGTGAGGAGCGGGAATCGAAAGAGGGCCCAGTAGTCCACCACAATGGAGACACAGCGTCTGCAAAATCATGGGGTCACAGCACCAACGGGCAGCTTCACCCTGATGATAGTCAAGGTAAGAGCGCTTTCGTTTATCCCGTGCCTCGTGCCAAACCTTACCGAGACAGGGGGACCATGAGTGAACCCCTGAAGAGAGCCAACAGGTTGCGTCTCCAGGATCCGCTGGACGAGAAGCCGGGCGTGTTCGCTCGCGTGGCCATCAACAGCTCAGGCCGGATTGGGATGACTTCCAATTGCATAAAATGCGTAATTGGCACCAAAGAGAGTCCTGTCTTTGAGAGGAAGGTTACGAGCAGTGCTTCTCCCAGGTCTGAAAGGACTTGTCGCTCTCCAACGGCTTTGCGACAGGTTCAGCCAGAGCCCAATCCTAAACCACAAGTCTTAGCCCAGATGGACGCTAAGCACAAACCAGACCCTCGGGGTCAAATCAAACCCGTACCGTTACCCAGAATGAGGATAAAAGTCGGGCAAACATTGGGTTCTCCATCTTTCCACCCGATTGACGTCCCCTCTGTGAGAAATGCCCTCTCGTGTAGCATTCAACGCCGAGTCCTCCGGTCCCCACCTGGTCCTCCTCCTCCAATCCCCGACAGCAAAACCAGTCTCTGCTATCAATGCTCAGCTCCACCCGACTATGGTAGCAACTGTAATGTTTCTGTGAATGACGTCATGAGCCTGTCTGACAGTGATTCGAGCAGCTGTGACAGTTTGGCCGGTCTTGATCTGCCTGCTATGTTCCCACCGCGGGGTATGGAGAACCGAAGGCGGGCCGCGGGGACACTGCAGCGGGAGATGAATGCCCTCTTTGCCCAGAAAATGGATGAGATCCGCAGTAAATCTCCCTTATTTTTCGCCGGTAAGGTAAAGTTTGTAGCTCGATCTCAGTTTCCCAGTGGCCCTGTAGGGTAGAGATCAATAGGTTGTGATGGAACCCAAAAAATCCCTTTACCCTCCTAAGACAGGTGGGTCTGATCTGAAATGTCAGTGGTGACATCGAATGGTGATTCGAACTCAATACTCTTAAAGACATGACAGTCAGCTGAAACACTGAAAGCATCAATCCATATTTCACTGTAAAGTAATCCCTAAGGTTCTAAAACAAGAAACTTAAGCTCATAGATTACAGTGAGAATTCCATTGATCCTCAGATAAATTATAGTGACAAACATCATTCAATTGAAGAGAAAACAAGGCATTTGCTGCTCTTCTGTGAAAACACCCCAGTCTTTCACGTTAACTGTTCATATCAATAGATGTGAAATCCTGTGAATGTTTGCTTGTACATGTTTAGAATGCAGACAGTGAGTGATTCTAGAGCTCATGTGATAGTCACAAGACTCCGTTATGTAAGAATGTGTAGCACAAAAGCAGATGTTTAGCTTCACCTCTGGGACAGGTCAAGACATCACCATTGGCCGTGTTCTTGTATTTTAATGTGTGAGTGGGCTGTTGGTCATACTGTATGCAGCTGTGCGCTAGTATTCCTACAGGTATATCACAGTTCACATGATCCGAGCACTCTTAACAGTGGTTAGAGGAAGACCTCATGTTGTTATTGCCATATCTGTATGACATGAGGCTGATTCAATGAAAGTAAATGAAGTTGAGTCAATAATGACTGAGTGTTCTTCTTCAAGAGGTTTTTATGTGAATTAATCATGCTGTTCCTATAGATTCTAGAAGCATACATTTCTTTCCTTCTGCTTCTCTTGTAAAATGCCTGTTTGTTTGTTCTTTCCTGCATGCTTTCTGTGTTTAGTGCAGAACTGAAGGATTGACCCATGACCAGGTAAACAGACCTTATGTGTACAGTCCTTGTGCATTGTCTTTCTGTTAAGCGCATGATTTGAACATATAGAAGGCAGGCATGTGTGTTGTGTTGAGGAATGCAGTGATGCTCTCTGCTCACATTGTGTTTTAACAACCTGTTGATCATTTTTATATCATCACAAGATGAGTTTTCAAGTACTTTTTATCACTTGAATATTTCATGCACATAGTTTTTTTTCTGGTATTGTGTGTATATTTGTTGTGTTTATTTTTATATTAACATCAAACCATTTAGACGAAGCATGTTACAGATTTGTTCAAATGTGCTTTGTTTCTCTCTCCAATCTTTTTAGGCAAAAACTGTTTAGTTTTAGGGCTGCACAATATTTGCTACAAAATGAATTTAATTATTTCTCTTGCATGTCAACTTTGATTAGAACAATTTATATTATACACAAAAAGTGAGTCGTGTGCCAGAACTAGAAAATCCCTCCTTTATTCAACAAACTTTCACTGGAAGTTTGCTTACACTGCTTGAATCCTGCAGTTCATCATGACTGTCTGTGAGAGCGTAAAACATCAAACACGTGTCCATCGGACGCTTCCAGGTGCTAGACGTTGCTGATAGGCCTGTGAACTAATGTAGACACCTCATGTATTCGGTGTGTGAATGCTCTTCCCGTACTTGTGCAGCCCTGAGTGTTGTTCAATGGTTGACTTTACATCCCTGTTGATTTTGTTCTCTTGATGTGCCTACAGAAGATTTTGAAGCACAGAGTGTGACTCCCTTTCTGAAGGCCTCATGTCTGGAATCCATTACTGAGGAACTTCAGGAGAATAACATTCCTGTGGATAGCTCACCACATCACACCAGTCACTCCATTACATCTCCTCCACCATCCACAGCAATAACACCTTCTTCCAATGAGGACATCCCTGTGAAAAACAATGAGGCCATTCTGAAGCCGTCTGTGCTAACCCCGTCTGACACTTCATTTCACGGCAATGCTGAAGATTCGAGGAAAAGCCACATCAACTCTTCACTTTCCACAAATTACCTTGACATCGGATGCGATACGCCCGAGCAGGCAGATGCTGAGGTCGTGCAACACGCGGCACGCGGCTGAAAAAAGACAGACTCTAGAGACAAACAGCACGAAGGAGACTGTTTGCAGCATTTCGACTTCTGAAAGGGTTGAGACGTTGAACGCTAAGTTTGACATAGACTTGGGGCGAAACGAACAAGGAAGGGAAAGAAGGGGAATTCTTG
The DNA here is from genome assembly GCA_006030095.1 of Triplophysa siluroides. Taxonomy (NCBI): domain Eukaryota; kingdom Metazoa; phylum Chordata; class Actinopteri; order Cypriniformes; family Nemacheilidae; genus Triplophysa; species Triplophysa siluroides. The sequence continues at coordinate 222,670 of VCII01000373.1, forward strand.
GCCTTGAATAAAGCCAACAGTCCGTCAGCAATCCCCGAGGTCGTCACCGACGCCACTCTGACCGACAGACTCTGGAGCAAACTGGACCCCAGCAGCCACCGGGACAGCGTGTCATCGTCTTCCAGCATTTCTTCCAATGACACTGTGATTGATTTGTCCTTGCCCAACCTTTCAAGAAAGAGCCTAACCTGCCTCACGGCCAAGCGGGACTGCTCAGACAACAAGGCATCCATGGCCAACTGGAGCATCCAGCCACGCTCGTCCTCGGTCGTCAGTAAAAGCAAGTCCAACCCCAACCTGCGGGATGGAGAAATGTGCGCGCCAGAGGACGAATTACGACCCAGGCCCCTGGTGACCGAGAAAGATGCCGGCCGGCTCATGCAGAGACGCCACACGTGGAGCCGGTTGTACATGGAGGGCTTAAAGCAGTCATCCGCCCTCGCCGCCGCTGGCTCCAAGAGGACGACCGCCCCCTTAGCAAAAGACACGGACAGCAGCTCCAAATCTAAAAGCCTGGGAGATCTCACCTCAGACGATATTGTCTGTAACTTTGAAAGCAAGTATCGCAGCATTAGCCGTAGTTTCATCGTGAGGTCGAGCCGCCAGCGGGGTAAAGCTCAGAGTCAAGCGCAGCAGAGCGATCTGACGGAGCAGCTCAAGAGACTCACTGACGTGGAGCCCCTCACCAGCAAAGACTTTCAAAGCAAGAGCGATGCAGAAGAGGTGCAGGATGAAGAGGAGTTGCCGTCTTTGCGCAGGAGCTCCTCGCGGAGCCAGAGCCGGGTGAGGTACATCGCCAACCGTGCCAGGCAAGCCCAGGAGAGGCAGCGCTGCAAAGTTTGATCAGTGGGACCGGAAGCCCGATGGAAGAGCGAGGCAATCCCGAGGGAGCCTGTAGCATACCTCACAATCTCTGTGCCTGCCTGGACCTGCTGAGTCAGCTTCCACCAGGACCACCCGAACGAAGCCCCTTGAGTCCGGACAATGATGTGTTCTTCACGCTGAGGCTGTAGAAGAGTCATCATCCATTCATAAGAGACTCCACTGTAAAATCTACCTGTATGTTGAGCAGTCAAACATTTCTTCTGTGCACCTTCTCGTTTTGGCCTGATGGAATAGGAAAGCACACTTTTGTTTCATATCCATTGCTTTCAACCCTGATTCATTTCAACTTTCGATTGGATGCAACGGTTCGCTTGTTTTGTAAGAAAAAGGATTTGTTCATGTGCATGCGTTTGTTGAAAACAGCCAAAGTTGTAAGACCAGGGGAATTTTATTTAAATAATGTTTTAAAAAACACGTTTGCACCTGATCTAGTCGTGTTTTAGGAGGTTAGATCATGCCAGCATGTAACATAAAATCAAGAGTTTTCCTTTACCCACCTACATAAGGTGCAATGACAGCAATAGACGGTTTAATATAAAGACTACTGCTTTAGGATGAAATATGACTTCTTGCATTTATATGATGTATTTATTGGCCTGCAGCCAAATACAAATGCATGTTCTCTGTGTTGTTTATGCTACGAGAACAACAAGCATGGAATGTATTTGTCTGAATAATTTATTGTTTTCTTCTAGGCTCTTGTGTTTGTTTCTCCTTTTCCCGAATGCTCTTCCTTCTCATGTAGCTCTAGACTAATAACACACAGCATATTCTCACTTTATGTACAGTAGCTTGACACTGGAATTATTTTGTTCGTCTCTTGATATTCTTATCGTTTCTTCAATGGTCCGCCGTAATTTGATGTTTCAAAGGTTTTATGATTTTCAAATGTACAGTCTAGTTGTGAAGAGTTATGTAGACGTTATTTCATGTCCTTCATTACTTTTTTAAGAATGCTACTCAATTAAAGGGAAACAGTTTTTTAAGTATATTTTTTACTGTATGTTCTTTGATTCAAGCCTCCACTCCAGGATCCCACAGACACTCAACATCTAATGTAGTGCAAATGACATTTAAAGTGCTTCTAAATCGAACATTACATATAGAAAGGTTTGCCTTCTTCTTAATTCTGTGGTCAATGTCATTATTCTAGGAAGCATATATAGTGTATGTTTAAACATGCAGACAGCTATAGAAATATGCTTAGAATTTATAGCCAATAAACTGCTTTAATGAGCGCAGGTTTTCTGTGTTGACAGGGTAGGCGTTATAACATTAAACCGTTTCTTTTTTAATAGCCAATAAAAGAAAGAAATATTCATCGTAGATAAGCTTTTACACTCAATTAGCATGAAATAGTGCACAAATGAATCCATACATAATGTTTGAAAAACTAATGTATTCACCTCTATGATGCTTACCTGTCAACACTCCCATCTCCTGCCACCCTCCTGTTCTGTTATTTCTCCTGCGACCCCCTCAGAACACGGTTGCAAATGGGCCGATGATGGAGACCGGAACCCCCGGAACGTGATCACTGGTCTCCTTGATTTTGGTACCTAAATGTTGACAGGTACGGTATGACGTCATGAAATCCAATCAGCTGTTGCAGTGCTTTTCAAGTGTTTGAAACTCGCCAGAACTTTACATTGTTTTTTCGTGCACATACGTCAGTTGCTCAGACGAACAACTGAACAGAACCGATCACTCTCACGATACTTTAATGTCTGCGTGAGATCACAAACATCATTGAATTCTTTGGCAGTAAAAGCATAAACTGAGGATACCGCTGACATGACGCCATTGACAGGTGACACAATGGGGAGGTACACTGTCTCTAGTTTCAAACATTGCTGGAAACATTTTAGATCAAGTGAACAAAATATATAACATTGTGCAAGTAGATTTTCAACTCAGGTCAGGTAAGTTGTTTTTGCTGAACCATACCATAATAGTGTTGCCTACTTTCTACACCTTTATATGTGGTGTAAATGTATTTCTTTTAACATTCTAAGCAGATGTATTTCATTCAAACTTAAAGATTAACGTATTGTCAACACCGTTCAGACATTTAGAGGAGCAATGTACATTTTAGGAAAGGCCATTCCGCGCAATCTTTCCGTGTATAAGGACACTCCTGTGTAAGTCGTAAGCATGACTGTGGAGTCTAAATGATTTTAATTTCAGCAAATAATTGCGTGTTTCGTTCTCGGTTTCTTTCTTTCTCCTTTTGGAAGCACTCAATTCGCTGATTGTTTTGCCACTCAAGGGTGTGTGTGTCCGGCACTCAAGGGGGCGTCCCGGGCTTGTTCACGTGGAAAAGTGACGTCAATGCATATACCATCTATTTTCCCTTTCCGCCATATTGTTTCTATTGATGTCACCCAAAGCAGTAGGTGCTCCACCCCCCCCATTCTGTGTCCTCAGCTCATTTGCATTTAAAGAGACACACACAAAACAGCGCTTTTCCATGGTACATGGTACAATAAATGAGCTGTAAAGTATTTTGAACTGAAACTTAACAGACGCATTCTGGGGATAACAGACACTCATATTTCATTGTTGAAAAACAGCCACATTAGGACACCTTTAATTATTTTTATTTGTTAGATATTTCCAAATCCTACAGACAAACATAATGGCAAAAAAATGGTGACCCTACTTTGGCTCCATACGCTTTACACTATCCCTCCCACCATTAATATTTAAAGAGCCTATCCTCAAAGCTTCCATAGACAAGATTAAGATGTGAAGTAAAGAACAAAGCATGATAGAAAAGCAAAGAAAAGACACCGTGTAATACATGGTTTACAATTTTTTTGATTTACTCTTTTTCTTACTCATTGCTTTACTTTTTCTGATAGCGGTAAGAAGCTTCTTCAAACGAAAACGCTTCTTCTCACAAAGTTCAGCAACTCCAACCGTCTTCTGATAAAAAATAACAGAGTGAGCAAACTTATCTACATTAGTGAAGAAATCATTTATGTTGATTTGTTTACCATACGTTTCATCCAAAAAATCGTTAATTTCTTCCAGACTATACAACGAATCTTTATTGAAACCTCCCGAAAATATTGTCTGAGAAGCATTAAATACACTTCCTTGTGAACTATCATCATTTTCACACATAGAAACTTGTGACTCAGTATCATCAGACTGATCCTCCTCCATTTCCTCATTATTCAAGACATTTGAAAACGATTCAATTCCATCACTTGCACTCTCCCCCGTTTTAATACCACTGGTACTAGCTACTTCTTTGTTAACATCAGAAACTAGGTCAGTTATGCTAATCCCCGGGGCTACAAGAGCTACAACATCTTCATTTCCAGTGTCAACAGCCGGTAACACAGCATCTGAATTAACATCACTCACCTCAACAAGTGGAACAACCTCATCTCGGGCCGCATCAACTCTATTGTTTTCACCCTCGTCCTCTGATACTTATGGACACATAAGACGTTTGTGCCCGATGTCTCCACACTCGAAACATCTTATGCTGCCAGTAGTCGCATACACCATATATAATCTTCCCTCGTGTTTCACACGAAAATTAATATCCAGTGTATTTTCGGGCGATTCCAGCACCATGTAAACGTACCGTCTAAAAGACGCAACGTGTTTCAGCGCCGGATGTTTACATCCAAGCGCAACAGTTTTAAAGGGACTAACAACTTTTCCAAAACGCGCTAACTCACGTTGCAAAACGTCATTGGATACGAAAGGCGGGATGTTTGAAATTGTTACCTTCGTTGTCGATGTATACATTGGAGAGAGTTGCACAAAAGCATCTTTGATAGTAAGACCATTTACTATCAAACGATTAACTAAATTTTGTTCCTTCAAAAAAACAACAACAGCCTGATTCATTCGTGACGCAGATACAATGTTCTCATGACCAATCTGATCCTCCACTGTAGCATTCTTCTCAGGAACACACCTGAAACCATTGCGGAGTGATAATGATGGCGTCTCATCAAGAGACGCCATCCTGCCACAAAATTACCAATTTATTTACTATTTGTTTTCTAAACCATGTATTTTCTGGAAAGAAAAGAAAAAAAAATTAAATAGGAAAAGAAAAAAACCCGGTAAGTTCTCACCACTCACACAGCAGCTCTCACCACCACCACCACTCTCACCAACTCCCAGTATGCAACAGAGAGAGAGAGAGCGAGAGCGAGAGAGAGAGAGAGAGAGAGAGAGAGAGAGAGATTTTTTTTGATTTTTCAAACCTCTTTATTATTCCATTACAGAGTTTTCTACAATACAAAAAACTCTATTTCCAAACCAGGAAAAAAAATAATAAATAAATGAGCATGGTTTAACTCAAAACAGTCCCAAAGCACAGAACATTCTCCACAACAGAACATAAAACATTTTTAAAACACCAAATGTTTATGAACTCTTCTACATTATTTGTGGTATTGTAAAAATCAAAATCAATCTTCAATCTAGCTTTCACCATTCTAACAAAAACAGTGTTTATATCGAAATCTAACGACTCTTTGATCTTATTTCTTCTGCTGAGGTAAATAGCCATTTTCGCTTGACCAAATACAAAATTAAACAATTGACATTTCTCTCTCCATTTCTGACTGTAACTAAAACCAAGAATAAACAAAAGCTTAGTGTGTCAAGGGGGGCGTGGTTTAGCACGGTCTGCGGCGGAGGGGCGTGTCGGGAGAATGAAGGTGAGTAAGCAGATCAACGCTATAGTGAAAACACCTGCTTCTCGTTCTAGTAATTGGCGAGGAGACGCTTTTAAGGCACGAAGGAGGAAGCGAGAGGGGAGAGAGAAAGCGGCTGGGAAACGGCGATACTCGGGAGCTACAGAGACGGTGCGTCCAGGATATCCCCGAGCAGAGAGAAGCGACAACCAAGGGGTTGTAAAACGGACAGAGAGAACGGGTCCTTGAACCCGGAAGTATTATTTTTGTGTTTAAAATAAAGTGTACGTGTTTCCCAGCCACGCCGACCCCGCCTCCTTTCTTCCACCATAGCGAACTTTATTACACTGGTGCCGAAACCCGGGAAGAAAGGAAGGAGCCGCCACCATGCAGTCCCCGACAGGATCGCCGTTTGCGGAGGTTATCTCATCACTCGCTGGTCTCCATCAGGAACATCATCAAGCCCTGGTGGGTCTTCGGGAAGATCAGGAGAGGCGTTTCCAGGCTCTCATCAAGACCCAACAGGAGACCGCGAGTCATTCCGGGGCTGGTTGAGCCAGGAGAGAGGCTCCTCCCCATCGGCTGCATTCCCGACGGTACCGCTGCACAAGATGGGAGCCCAGGACGAGCCGGAAGCCTTCTTGGACTTATTCGAGAGGTCCGCGGAGTTATCCGGATGGCAGCCGGACGCTTGGGCAGCCCGCCTTATCCACTCCTGTCTGGAGAAGCCCAGATGGCCGCCCAACAGCTTCCGGTGGCGAATCTGCTCAAGTACGCGGACCTTAAGAAGGCAATCCTTCAACGAGTGGGCCGGACTCCTGAGCAGCATCGACAGCGGTTCCGATCCCTGGAATTCGGGGAGCGCTCCCAGCCTTTTGCCTTCGCTCACCAGCTCCAGGATGCCTGCCGCAGATGGCTGATGGCCGGGGCCACGACCGTCGATACCATCGTCGACCAGGTGACGCTGGAGCAGTTCGTGACGCGGTTGCCGAAGAAAACGCCCAATGGGTCCAGTGTCACCGCCCGACGACGCTGGCCCAGGCCATCCAGCTGGCGGAGGACCAATTGGTGGCGTGCCTGGGGTCGGCGCGACCCCATCATCTATTCTCTTTCTCTTCTCCCCCTAGAGTCACCTCTACCAGACCGGTGCCACTTCCCAGATCCAGGGGGAACTTCTACCCGCGGCCGGCGCCGCGAACCCGGTTCCCACCGGAGGCGGGGCCATACGGAGCTGTAAGGTCCCCGGAGGGACACCCCCACCGGACGGGCAACGGTCCACAGACCTCTTCCCTTTCGTCAGCCTCTCCTCGCCAATTCGGGAGTCTGCTTCCTGCCGCTGGGGCGGCGGGGACTCCTGGGCCGGCCTGTTGGCGCTGTGGGGATCCCGGACATTTTGTCGACCGATGTCCTATGATGGAGGTCGGTATGATGATCCGGGTTCCCGACAACCCGCAGGCTGCCCTCGGTCAGGACGGTCTGTACCAAATACCTGTGAGTATTAGGGGGGTATATATCAGGCGTTGGTGGATTCAGGGTGTAACCAAACCTCAATTCACCAAAGCCTGATTCAATTCGAGGCAATG